>CP053466.1:46500855-46604272 GCA_022644695.1 Cenchrus purpureus
TTTTGGCTAGAAGGTTGAGGTTGGTTCCCAGGACCGTGAGCACTCTAGTGGGTCATGGTGGTCTTGACCAACTTGGGTAGTTGGGTCGAGACGTGAGTGAAAGGAAGCCGTGGTTCGCCTTGTTGGAGTTCCCATCCTTCGAGAAGAATTTTATCGGCCCCATTCACCCCCCTCTCCTCGTTCGCCTTAATCGGTCCTTCAATTGGTATCGAGCCTTCGGGTCTTATTGACTCTTACCGCCTAAGATCCAAAGATGGCGCATGTCAGAACGGGGTTCGGGTCCTCCGCACTTCGATGGGAAGAACTACCAGATGTGGCAGAAGATGATGGCGGCGCTCCTCCGCTGAAAGGGTCGATCCTTTGGGATGTCACTATGAACAGCTTATGTTCATCCGATGAACTTCCTTGCTCCGTGATCGAGGATATGTTCAAGCCAACAACAAGGTCCGACTACTTGTTTCAGGCTCGTGTCACCAATTCTGACTCGGGTTCGCATGCAGGACTTAGCTTGTAGGATTTGGGAGTGAAGGATGCTCATGCCGGGAATGCCTGTGTTCAGTTTCGGATGTACGCCGACTTACGGGAGAGAGTACGAGAACTTCACTCATCTCCCTACGTGAGTCCGGCCGATGCCCTTTTCCAAATGATTTACGCCAGAACAACATGAGAGCCAATGTGACGCCCTCCCATACAATGATCATGATAGAGCCGTGAAGCCTTTTGCACTCGCTGGATCGCACTGTATGGGACGGGAAGTTTGAGGCTATTGTTGAGTCCGAGAAGTATGACACCTTGACGGTGAACGAGCTGTTCTCAAGCTCAAGTACCGAGTTGGACCGTGGTATGACAACCAAGATCGAGAGCCCGACCGATTCTCATAGTCTCGCCTCGCTAGTGGCAAAGGAGCTAAGTCTAACGCTAACGCATCTCCGTGATGTACTGCCTTCTTTGATGTCTTTGCCGATGAGGAGTTCGACGTGCTTGGAGAGGACGAGCCGGCGCTTGACGCGTGGTTCGAGAGGCCGCACGAGAACCGGTGAACACGAGGAGGACAGACGGACGTGTTTTCAAGGGCGGCAAGCCGTGACACTTCGCCGCCGATCGCCCGAGAAGATGGAGAACAAGGACGGCTACAAGGACGGCCATGTGCACCGATCGAGCAAGGATGGCAAGTACCGATCGAGGCGCGATCACAAGCACAAGAACAAGCACAAGGACGAGCGACGGTCGAGGAAGAAGGATGGTCGCAGAAGGCCCGAGCAATGGTCGAGCGAGCGACGCCGACTCCAGCTCCGCCTACTCTTCCTCGAGCTCGAGTAGCAGTGAAGATGAAGGTGATCGGCGCAAGAACAAGAAGTCATCCAGGAACTTGAGCGGGTTGAGTCGCTCACGAGAGATGGCTTCGGCATGGCTCGTAGCTCGGCAGAAGAAGAGCCACTGTGAGTGACTCTGACCGACCCGAGGATGAGGTATGTGATGAGCTCTCTTTGCGCAAGGAGAATGATGAGTTGGTTGACTTGCTTGATAACCGCGATCACATGCTTAGAGAGGCCAAGAAGATGAGGAAAGAGCTTAGGGCCTCACTAGAAGATGCTAGGAACCGTGGTCGAGCTAGAAACCCGTAACCTAGATGCTAAGCTTGAGATTGATTCGCTTAAGGCTTCTCCCCGTGGTTTCTCGATGAGATTGATTGCCGTGTGATTGCTCGTGTACCTAGCTGATCTTATCGCTCTTAAGGATAAGCATGCTTCTACTTGTGATGAACTAGATATGCTTAGGGTTGAAGTGGTCGAGCTTAAGTCTAGACTGCTAGGTGCTTGCACTTCTTGCCCTGCTTTGCATGGAAAGATTGATGAGATGCATGCTTACACTGCTTCGCTTGAGGCTAAGTTGAAAGAGCCTATTCCCACTTCTTGCTCTACTTGTGAATTGCATGCGGTTAAGAATTTGGAGCTTGCACATTATGTTGATCGCCCAGGATGAAAATGATGAGTCGAGAAATGTATGAGCTGGTTGTCGTCGAGCCTCACTTGGTATCATGATAGCGGCTTTCAAACGCTATGATGGTCGTGCACTTGGGCAAGCTTGGAGAGAACTGTGGTGAGGGAGTTGAGAGAGTTGAGAGATTCCTATCCCACCACCAAACCGACACAAGAACAAGTTTGAGCCCAAGCCCAACCATCTCGAAACAAACTTGACACTACTCCGTGATCCACCCATATTCCTCACCCAACAAATGATTTTCAGAACCGTGAAGTTTGTGAGCCCAAAGGGAGGTGAGGAAGGAGAGAAGAAGGGTGAGAAGCCGAGTGGGCAGCCCCAACCCAAGCCTAAGCCTAAGCCACAACCCATAAAGTTCCATTGTGGGTATTGTGGGAGAGATGGTCACAAGGATGAGTTTTGCTTCAAGAGGAAGCGTGAGGAGAGAATGGCTAGAGAGTGGGCTAACAGGACAGTACCACCCTCTAATGGTGTACCCGAGCCTCGTATGCATGCCTGTGGCCAAGGCGATTGTGAGGACTTCCCGCTTGGGGAGACCGGAAGGGCAGTGTGGTGTTGCTTGGTCGAGCCACACCGGCCGACTGCACTACACCGGTCAGACAGTCCGGTCGGGCATGAGTCGGGTTTCGTGCTCGTGAGGATGCTCGCTTGGTTCCGAGGTCGTGGTTCGTGGTTGGTCCGAAAGTTTGCGGTGTGGTCGGGCTTGATAGGCGTTTCCACCTCGTGCTCAATACGGGGGTGAGGAGTCGAGCTTTGAGATGGAGAGGAGGAACGATCCACGGTTCCTTTCGTGGTTTTCCTCCTCCGCCTAGAGAGGGTTGGTTCCTGCAGTGGTTACCGTGGTGGTGTTCGTGGTGGTAGCTTTGATAGGCGTGATGATTTGGTTTGTGCTAACCCCACTTTGGAGAAATGGCTCGACCGGTTTTACTCTTTGGTACTAACCCGGTCGAGTCGCTTGTTCACCACGTGCTCGCTTTTGAATTTCAGGTGGGAGACTTGAAGAACATTTGTTGATTGACCCGGTTGCTCGAGGCATATGACCGGAGACAAGGGTGGTTCTCAAGTCTCGTCCGGTGGTGACAAAGAAGTACATCACCTTTGGGGACAATGGGCAGGGCGCAGTCGCCGTAAGGTGAGATTAAGGTAAGTGACAAGATCACTCTCAGCGTGTTGCTCTTGTTCAATCGCTTGGATACAATTTGCTTTCTCGTGTCCCGCTTGTTGGATGAGGGTTTTGAGGTGTTGTTTCGGCCCGGTGGTTCTCGGATTTTAGATTCCTGGGATCTTGTTTGCATGGTCGCTCCCGAGGTCAAGTGTTCCGAGCTGATTTTCTCGCCTTCGTGTGGAGCGTTGCTTTTTGGCTGGTTCTTCGAGTGAGTTGTGGAAGTGGCATAGGAAGTTGGGTCACTTGAGCTTTGACCTTTGTCTCGCTTGAGTAAACTCAATTTGGTCCGAGGATTGCCACGATTGAGGTTTGAGAAAGAGTTGGTTTGTGCGCCTGTAGGCATGCCAAGATGGTAGCCTCTTCTCACCCGCCTCACCGATGTGATGACCGAGGCCCATGCGAGCTGCTCCATATGGACCTTGTTGGCCCACTGTGTGCGATCCGCGGGTGGGAAGTGGTATGTCCTTGTTGTGGTGGACACTACTCTTGTGATGCGTGGGTGTTCTTTCTTGAGGAGAAGGGGAGACGCTTTGGTTTTGTTCGAGATCTTGTCTTGAGGTTAAGAAACGAGAGGCACGGAGATGCCATATGAGCGATCCGCAGTGATAATGGCTCGAAATTCAAAAACTCTCGCTCAAACCTTTTGCCATGACTTGGGTCTTGAACATCGCTGAGTCCAGATACGCCTCCCCGTAATGGCGTGGTGGAAAGGAAAACAGGACCTTGTGCGAGATGGTTTTGACGATGCTCGATGAGCATAGGACTCCGAGAAGGTTCTCGAGGCGGTCAACACGCGTGCCATGTGTCGAACAGTGATCTACCTCGGTTCACAAGAAGAAAACTCGTTACGAGTTGATGCACGGTCGCACACCCAAGGTGAGTCACTTCCATGTCTTTGGTTGTAAATGCTTCATTCTGAAGAAAGGGAAGAAGTTGGACAAGTTCGAGGCTAGGTCCGCGATGGTATTTTCTTTGGTTATGCATCTCATTCTAGAGCATTTCGTGTGCTCAATCTTGAAACTAACCAAATCATGGAGACTTGCGAGGTAACCTTCGACGAGACACGCCCACGTAGTCACTTGTTTTGAGTGTGCAGTGACGCAGAACTTGGCGAGGAGATCTTTCAGAGGAGGAGCATGAACATGGAGATGATGAAGATGGCGGTGTGATGCCCGCGGCTGAACATGTACCTACTACTGACGACGATCGAGAATGGACCCTCTCCACACCTACAACGACAAACCCAGCATCAAGGCGAAGCTGCTTGAGGGGAGGTAGCATCAAGGCGAGAACCTCCCGCGAAAGTGCAAGTGGATCACCCAGCCGAGAATCATCGGCGACATGAATGAACGATTACACGGCCGAGGGTTCGGAACAATTCTCATTTCGCTCATGCTGCTTTTGTTGCCACTTTTGAGCCCAAAGACATTGGACATGCGTTATCTGATCATAATTGGGTTAACTCGATGCATGAGGAGTTGGAGAATTTTGAGAGGAACCAAGTTTGGGTGTTGGTTGACCCTCCCTGAGGTGTAAGCCGATTGGGACAAAATGGGTGTGGAAAAATAAAGAGGGAGAGAAAGGAGAAGTGGTGAGGAACAAGTCGAGACTTGTTGCCTGTGCAATGTAAAGAGGGGATCGACTACGAGGAGACTTTCGCCTCCGTGAGCTCGCTTGGAGGCGATCGTGATCCTTCTAGCTTTTCCGTGGCTAAAGGGTTCAAGTTGTACCAGATGGATGTGAAGAGTGCTTTTCTGAACGGTGTTTTGGAGGAAGAGGTGTTTGTGAGGCAACCACCGGGGTTTGAGAGTGAGAAGTACCCTCACCGGGTATACAAGTTGAGGAAGGCGTCAGATATGGGTTGGAAGCAGCCTAGAGCTTGGTATGGTAGGTTGAGGGGTTCCTGCTTGAGAGAGGGTTTGAGATGGGAAGGTCGACTGCACCTTGTTTCTCCTCGTGTGGGCGTAGATATCCCGATTGTGTGTATACGTGGATGATATTGTCTTTGGTGGCTCGTCTAACTCTCTTGTTGCAAGGTTTGTAGAAGACATGAGCAGGAATTTGAGATGAGCATGATGGGCGAGTGCGCTTCTTCCTGCCACAAATCAAGCAATCAAAGGAAGGAACATTTGTGCACCAAGCTAAGTACACCAAGGACATTGTGAGGAAGTTCAAGATGGAGGACTCCAAGGCCATGGCGACGCCTATGAGTACGACTACAGCTCTTGATGCGGACGAGGAAGGTGAACATGGACCGAGAAGGAGTACCGAGCATGATCGGGTCACTCCTCTACTTGACGGCGACGAGGCGGACATTCAATTCTCGGTGTGTCCAGGCGCTGCTTTTCAAGCTTCTCCGAGGACTTCGTGATCGCAAGCCAAGCGCATTTTCGGTATTTGCGACACACTCGACTTGGCCTTTGGTACTCTGCCTTCTTCTTTGGCGCTTCATGGATTTTCGACGCGGATTTTGCGGGTGTCGGTTGGATAGGAAGTCCACTGGACTTGCAGTTCTTGGGTTCTTCTTGGTATCTTGGTCTTCCCGCAAACAATGAGTGTTGCTCAATCCACTACCGAGGCGAGTATGTGGCCGCAGCCTAGTTGTTGCTCTCACTCCTTTGGATCACATACACCATGAGTGACTTTGGTGAGGAGTATACCCATGTCCCACTTCAATGTGATAGCACAGTGCCATAAGCGTTGTAAAGAACCCAGTGCTCCATTCCAAAACCAAGCACATAGAAGTGAGGTATCATTTTCGAGAGACAACGAGAGAAAGGGAAGATAGCTTTGATCCATGTACCCACACATGAACAACTAGATATTTTCACCAAACCCTAGATCAAGCAACTTTCACTGCTTATGGGGAGCTTGGTGTTTGTTTGATTTCTTGAGTTGGCGTGTGGAGCTCCTTTGTAGCATATGTATAGCTTTCCTTTGTGCATTTCTTGCATTTGGCATGGCATATGTAACATGATGTATAGGCATCTTTGTATCTTAGGTTGCATGCATTTTGTATCATATGCATTGTTTAGGAAAGGCTTCTCCTATACACATTGTTCACCATGGAATGACATATATGTCTTTGTGAGCTAATTTGGTAAGCTATGGTTAGTTTGGCTTAGCTCTTGATAATCTTGGTTTGTATCCATGGTTGATGGCTATGTTTTTGAAAATTTCATATATATGCTCTCTTGTGAGTAAATGCCTTTACATGATCTTGACATGTTTTAGTGGCTTGGCTATGCTTAATTTGTGGTTGGATAGCTTATTTTGATCATATGGGGCCAAAGGCTCATTTGCCATCATGAATGTTTAGCCCCCATGCTTCATCTTGTGGAGGGGCATAAGTTCCTTTTTGTCGCAAAGACATTTCATGTACCAATTATAAATCTGAAAATGAAATGTAAATTGCTTGAAAAATGTGCTCCCATGTCATATGTGCTAATTTTAATTTGCTTTGGGTGCTAAATCGTTGCATGATGCCTACCAATGAGAAGTCTCATATATAGAAGTAGGCACATGGCTCGGTGGCTTTGACATGACATGAGGTGCTTGTGGGTGTTTATGATGGTCTTATGCTTAGAATGGTTGTCCTAGCATGAAGTTTGTGTGGCTTTGCCATTTTGACATGTTTTGCTCATGTTTAGGACTTTGCTCATGAGAGGGTGATTTTTCAAAATTGCTAAATTCTATCTTAGCTTCGCCCAATGGTTGTGAAACTTGGTGATCATGAAGTTTATGTCTTTAAGCTATAGAGTATCTAACTTGCTCGCTTGGACATGTGTAGCATCCTATGTTGAATTTTGTCTATTTGAGAAGCTCTAGGTTGCATTTTTGCATTTTTGGCTTGATTCATGCATTGTCAACAAGGGGAGAAGTTTGAGCATGTTTTGGCCTATCTGAATGCATTTGGAAGGTTTTCGTGGTTTCGAGCTATTTTTGGGCTCAGTAGCACCGGTTCCGACCGTTGAGGTCACCGCCCCGACCGGTCGAGTGCTGGTCCTGTTCACATGTTGCCCACCTCGACCGTGGTGTCGACTTCGACTGGCCGAGCCGAGCTGTTTGCCTGCTTTTGTGAAGTGGTTCGCATGCATTTGTCCGTGGGGAGTTGCATGTGTGCGTGGGGAGCTCTTTGTGGTTTTCGAGCTTTGGTTTGATGGTTTGTGCTCTTTGCTTGAGCATGTTTTGTCTCGGATGTGTCGAGCCGCTGCCCTTGCCTAAGGGGTCCGAGACTTGTCTTCTTCAAGTGATCTTGCTCTTTGCCTTTCTTTGGCTTTCGATCGCTTGTTGGAGTTTCTTTAGTCGCTTTTCTTTTCCTTTTCTCTTGGTTACCAACGTGTGTGTTGTCAATGCACTCATCAAGGGGAGATTGAGAGCCGGTGTGGTTCGAGGACCGGTGGATGGTCGCCTCGGTGTGATGAGTGATTGACAACGTGGTGTGGACCGATTCTTGGCTAAGTATTGCGGTGTGCAAAGGTGCGGCTTGACCGGTGCAGTGTGGGTGAAGAACAAGCGTGAAAGGTCGTTGCGGGTGAGGCCTCGGTGTGGAGAAGACAAGTAGGCTTGGTTCGAGGGACCCGTGGCCGGGGTCAAGTGCGGCCGCATGGTGGCAAGAACGGCAAGATGAAGTCATGGACGCTTGGTTGAGCCTCAAAACCAAGGTCGAGGACTACGTGGGAGCCGAGTCATGAGTGGTGATTGGCGAGGCTACACCGAGTTCATGGGTTTCCTGGTTCACCGTAAAACCACCGGGTTCCTTGGTTGATCCACAACCTGACCGGCTCGACCGGTACCGGGTCCGACCGGTGAGGAGAACCGTCTGACCGGTGTCGGCGGTGTCGACGCAGCCCTAATCTTCAAGCGGAGGACACGCGTCGGGATCGCAAGGCTGCGCGAGGCTAAGCAAGTTTGCGCCGGGCATCCGTCCGATGGTGCGAAGACAAAGACTTCCAATTTCGCCCTCGAGGCATGTATCCCTAGTTAGCTAGTAAGGGTATTTTAGTCTTCGGTTGCCTCCATATAACCCAAGGGGTGAGAGGATGGCAGCCATCTCTTGGAACCCTAGCTCATTTGGTTTTCCTATTTTCCTTCCTATTTTCTTAGGATTTTCGTAGGACTAGCTTGAGAGCTTCATGGTGAGATCTTGTGAGAGGGAAGGATGATCGGTGGCAAGCTAGACCTTGTATGAACCTCTTGGTATGTATAGATGATTCGGCGTGGTTCCTCAAGGCTTGGATGTGTCTTTCCGCTTTCTCCTTTTGGTGATTTTCGAGCCCTTTCTTGGCGATTTTCTTGGAGCGATTTCGAGGCCTTTCTTTGGGATTTGGTGGGGATGTATGCATGAACCCTTCGTGGTTCTTTTCCTTTGATTCCCTTCCAAATCCGTGAGCAAAGGGGCTCGATTTTGGGGTTTTCGTGGCTCTAGGGTTAGAGGCGTTCTTGGTGGATTTCTTCGATTCCTCTTGATTGACAAGTTTTGGTGGACCAAATCTTGGCTATGGAGTACCCATGAGGTGTTCCTACTATCCCCAAAGTCTTGTGCAGCGAATCGGGAGATCGGGAGTTGGATTTGGAGGAGTTGACTAGTGACCGGCAGTCGAGGTGCTCTTGACCGTCGACGGTGCTCTTGACCGATCACGGTGCTCTTGACCGTCCGACCGGTGCTAGCCCTTGGTGGGTTTTTGTCTCGGGGAACAGCCTTGTCCGTGTGGTTTTGTCCCGTGGTCCCGTTGTTCGGTTCTTGAGTGTTTGGAGTTGTTTTGCTAGGATTTGTGAGGGTTCTTCTTCCTCACGGGTTGTGTTCGTGGTGGTTTTGTTCCGGGGCCTAGAGGATTCTTGAGGCTTCCTGAACGTTCTTCATCTTGGCTTTGTAGCCACCGGCTGGCCAGCTCTCGTCACCTCCGACCGGTGTCACCGTCCCCGACCGTGAGCCATCAGTCGACCGGTGTAGCCTGAGCGACAAGCCGTCGCAAGTTTCACTGTGTGTTTTGGTGAGTTTTGGCTAGGAAGGTTGAGTGTTGGTTCCTAGGACCAAGTAGCACTCTAGTGGCTGCGTGGTCTTGACCAACTTGGGTAGTTGGGTCGGAGACGTGAGTTGGAAGCCGTGTTCGTCTTGTTGGAGTTCCCATCTCCTTCGAGAAGAATTTTATCGGCTCCATTCACCCCCCTCTGGTTCGCCTAATCGGTCCTTCAGCAGGCGGTCTGATCTAAACGGAGTACCCCTTGGCGGTCCACCATGGACCCGTGCACCCGAGCTCACGGCGCCGTCCACACGCGACCGTTGGATCGAAGATCACGGCTCAACCAAACGTTTTCTTTAAAGACCCCATGAACTTTCTTGTTTTTGCATGCGGTCCTTCCACCTATAGAAACCTTCACAAACAGGTCCACGATCTTTATGTTTTGACCCCTGTATTTCTTAGATTCCTTAACGAGGTCTTTTCGCTTCTTTTTACATATAAACCCTCTGTTTTATATGAAATTATGTTTTTAGTCCCTGGTTTCTTTCATATTAGTCACTGTGGGCTTAGTTTTCTTCTGAGAAAAGTCCACGTAACTTGTTTTAATCATATCTTTCATGTTTAACTCCGTTTTAGCGTTCTATACCGAAATGATCGTCTCATGAATAGAATCTTTTAAACAGCATGTTTTAGCTTTTGGAACTGTTTGGTGTACTGTTTATTTATTGTTTGTTTGTATATGCTTGTGCGTAGATATCGTGCTGTTTACCCGAGCTCCCCGTTGGAGACGATCAGGAAGAGCCTGTCTACGAAGAAGAAGATACTCAGTTTGTAGAGGAAGGCAAGTGGATTTCCCCCCCTCTGCATATTCTCTTTTGAACCTATATAAGCGCATCTTTGTTACAATGTTTACTTTACTTGTTGCTATGCATTAAATTGATGGGCAAACACCTTTTAAGGACTTGACTAGATGTTTCACTTACCTTGATCAACCCTTTTAACAAATGCTTTGGGTAGATAATTGCTTAGTTGCTAAACTTGGGCTGGTTATGTGGGTTATGTATTGCAATCTGTTATGTTTATGAAATGTTGTTTAAGAATAAGACAAGATCATATATTTTAAATGGAACATGGAGAACCACCCAAGAAAATAGTACAACCGGTCCACATGGCTCTTAGCCAATTAATTAGGAGAGTGGATTTCGTCGATAGCCTTTTTACGAGAGGGGGCGGAGTTGAAGGGTATAGCCGGTTCTTTTTGGGGTAGCAGCCTTTGCTAAGGTGCTGACCATTAGGGAGGGTTATGGTCCGCTCATTCTTTATGCTTGTCAGTGTTGTTGGTTTTTCCTTTCCTTTGTAAAGGCTTGTAGTGGACCCTAGCCACTCACCTAGGAAGTGTTTAAGGGTCTAGCTAACCCGGGCAACATGGGGAACACGAGGCGTGGGTAAAGTGTACAACCTCTGCAGAGTTAAAATCGATCGATCGCCGTGCTCACGGTCAAGAGCGGCTTGGACCCTCACATGATAATCAAACTTAAAGATGGATGTAAATCGTGGATCTTGTGGGTCTTTGGGCTTGGGATGTCTTTTAAAGCTTAAGTGGGTTGGTATAAACTTACATCTAGTAACTAGGTCTGTTAACTAAAATTTGACCAACTTATAAAATGCTAACATCAGTAAACCATAGCCTATCCTTGGTAGCCTTGCATGTTTCCCCACTTGCTGAGCTCCAACCATAAGAGTGCTCTTGCTTACCGCTGTTCGAGGAGAACATCGGTGAGAATCTGCAGCGACTTTGAGGAGTTCTAAGGCATGCGGATCCCTAGTCATGTGCCTGGAAGATGAACTGAAGTTGCTCGTTTAGTTATCGTTTGTTTTCGGACCTTCGTGTCCACCGTCCCGAGTGTAATAAATGAATATTGTATCGGTTAAACTCACATGCGTTTTGATTACTGATTATGGTATTACACTCTTTTGTCTATCGTATGTGTGTAATCGATCTGGCGCATACATATGAGATGCATTCGGTTTTCCTTGTAAAATCGGGTGTGACATAGTGGTACTGAGCCGTAATGGTAGGTCGCATGACCTTAATTAGAAATGGTCGAAATTAAGGATTCATGTTCTAGAAAGCCATGTCATGCTTCAAATTGTCTTATTTACGCATAAAAATCTAATTTATTCTTGTTTATTATTAAAACTCTATCATTTTGATTTATTCCATGAGTTCAGTTTTGTTTTGTCGAGATGAACAAAGTGTGGCCGTGTTCCCTGGTCGATTGGCACCGGTGATTGTGCAGCCGCAGCGACCGCAGCCAGCCGCACCCGGAGGTTGAAGTTGAAGAGGATCCCAAGAGGTGCGGAAGGCGAGGTTGAAGAAGACCACGAAGAAGTGCAGCGGCGGGAGGATCGGTTGAGCAGCCACCACTGTATGATGGTACTTGTCACGGAGGCCGATGCAGATGGTGACATTGTGATTCCGACACGAAGCGCAGAAGATGCACCACCTTCGCGATTGCTCCGCACCCAATGCTATGGGTGGAGATCGAGATGACTCGGGGGATGCGGTGGTGAAGATGAGGCGATGAAGACAACAACAATGATGGTGAAGATCACGAGGAGGAAGAGGATGATGATCCTCGCTATCGTGAAATTTGAGTACCACAAGCACTCGAAGATGAGAATGGCCAGTTCGTGTCTCTGCAGGAGTGCTGCACACAGGGGTACACCATGAAGCCACTCTATGTCACCAAGCATTTCGTGAGCCTGGTATGAGGGATTACTACACCAGTCTACATCCGTGTGCCTTTGATTGACACCAATGGGTGGAGGAACCGCTCATCACACCACAGCACAGCTCACTTCTCCGATGAGGCTGCGGTCAATGATGCAGCTAGGAGGGCTCTCGGTCACTGCAATGCTACTCGGCGTGATCGTGCATGAGTCCGAGTTCGCCACGTTCCTCGTCGTGTGAGTGGCTCGAGAGGATACCATAGTACCTGCTGGAGGAGATGACCGTATTGACATCTTGGCTCGGGTGACAGCTGCACTAAACACTGACCTTGAAGGTGCAACAACTAAGATGGATAGGTACCATGAAGCTGCAGCTCAGGCTAGGATTGCCTATCTGGAAGCCTGACTTGCTTTGGTCAGTGACCACGAGGAAGCAATGCCGTGCCAAACTACAGCCTCTCCTCCATGCAAGAGGCTCCGTTACGGCACACCAGAAGCTACAACCTGTCTGGGCTAGGATCTTAGGATGCCTGCCTTTACCTTTTTATATGTTTCGATAGACCGTTCCTGTGAGGACGAATGCTTGTAATAATGGTTGTTGCTTGAACACATGTTTGATTTAGATTTTGGTTGTGTGTGAGTTGTATGGTGGAGTGATGGCCACAATACAACAAGAAACCATTAAGTTAAATAAAGTTAGTTTGGGTCCAAATCTGGTTGTCTTCTATTTTATCTCTCATGCAAGATTGGAATGATGCAAATCTGTTCTCGCAGTTATTTGACATAGCAGTAATGTTTTCATTTTATCTCGAGCTACAGAGCTCCGTTTGATATGAAACTAGTTGGGTTAGTTTACAAATTTTGAGGATGATTTTATGTCAAAAATTCAATATTATAAAGTATGTATTCTGGGAGTTATGCACAAAGTATTGAGCACATCAGAATCTGTAATTTCTGCTGACACAGCTGCACTGTTTGAATTTTATCTCGAGTTGTAGACCTCCAATTGAGATGATTCCAGTTGGATTAGTCTCATAATTTTGCACTTCACAATCTGGTAAAATTCATGATGATTTTGGATAATAGCACAGAGTTACACCTGAATTATTGAGGTCAACAGAATCTGTCCTAGTTGGAAGTTTGTGTTGCTTAATTGTTTTGAGTTCATCTTTTTTATGCATCAGTTCAATACCCCTCTCTGAAATAGATTTCTCTAACAATCAGATGGTAAAAACCAGGTCCGGAGGAGGTCAAGACGTTCCGCCTGTGATTCGTGCTCATATTGCTAATCAACAGAACCAAGCACCACCTCCGCCGATCAATCAAGCAATGGATCCGGCAATGCAGCAGTTCTTTGAAGCACAAATGCAGCTAATCCAGAATCTCACCAACACTGTTCAGAACATGCAGGGCTCAGAGAACCAGCAACCACAGCTAGCTCCACCGCCACCCGTGGATAGGCACAAGGAATTCATGAGCCACAACCTCCTATTTACTCTCATTCAACTGATCCGCTAGATGCAGATGATTGGTTGAAGACAGTTACTAAGAAGCTGGAGATTGTTCAGGTGTCTCGACAGGAAATGGTCTTGTATGTCTTTGGGAGACTTGTTGGACAGGCTGGTGATTGGTGGGATGCATATTCAACTGCACATCCCAATAGGCACAACATTACTTGGCAAGAGTTCCGTGACAACTTCCGTACTTATCACATACCTTCAGGGGTAATCAAGCTTAAGCAGAAGGAGTTCTTGTCACTGAGGCAGGGAAGCATGTCGGTCACTGAGTACTTGGACAAGTTCACTCATCTGTCTCGTTATGCACCTGATGAGGTGAACACTGATCCTAAGAGACAGGAAAGGTTTCTGGATGGGTTGATTGGGCCTCTCAACTATCAGCTGCAGAGTCACACCTTTCCAGATTTCCAGACACTGGTGAACAAGGCAATTGGACTGGAGAGCAAGAGGAAGGAACTGGGCGAGCAGAAACGCAAGTTCCAATCACATGGGCAGTCAAGCAGTAACACTCGTCCTCGCTACAGTTCACAGCAGAGCTCGTCTCAGTATCGTCCTGGTGGACAAGGAGGAAAGTATCCACAGAACTTACAGCTGCAGCGCTCGTTTCAACCACAGCGTTTCAACCCTCAGACACCACGAACCCCTACACCTCAGCAGAATCGCTCCAACAATGGCTCTGGGGCACCTGTCAGAAACACTACCCCTGTTCAGCCCAGTGGGTGTTTCAAGTGTGGAGAGCTGGGACACTATGCTAACAACTGTCCTAAGAGAGCAGTGCAGACCCCTCAGAGGGATAATAGTCACAGGTCTGGGCAGTCATCTTCACAGCCTCGCACTCCACAAGCTCCTAGCAAGAGAGGCCAGAACCATGTGCGTGGCGGGTTAATCATGTATCGATGGAGCAAGCTCGGAATGACTCGGCGTGGTAGTGCGTTTCCGTCAACTCTATACCCGCTCTGATTGTTTGATTCGGGAGCATCACATTCTTTCATAACTGATCAATTTGTGACAAAACATAACTTACGTATGAGTTCCATGAAGAATCCATTGATAGTTAGCTCCCCGGGAGGAGAAATGAAAACTGGTTATATATGCCCACAAGTAAAGATTAATATCATGGGAGTAGACTTTCTTGCTAATCTGGTAGTCTTGAAGTCATGGGGAATAGATGTCATCCTAGGAATGGATTGGTTAAGGAGTTGTGATGGAGTTATTCGATGCCGAAAGAAGTCGGTGTTGTTAACGATCCACAAGGAGAGAGAATAGAATATGTGGGTACACCCTCATCCAACAGTGGAACTGTGAATTCAGTAGAAGGCAAGGCCTTGGAGGATATAAGAGTAGTGAGTGAATTCACGATGTATTTCGGAGGATTCGCTGTATGCCACTGGCCGTGACATTGAATTTAGTATTGAACTTATACCGGTACTGCGCTCCTATATCAAAAGACCTTATAGAATGGATGTTAAAGATTTATGAACTAAAGAAACAAATAGAGGAACTACTTAGTAAAGGGTTTATCCGTCCTAGTTCATCACCATGGGGAGCCCCCACACTCTTCGTTGATAAGAAGGATGGATCTAGGAGATTGTGTATAGACTATCGATCTCTTAATGAGGTTACTATCAAGAACAAATACCCTTTACCCGGATCGAGGATTTGTTCGATCGATGAGAGGAGCAAAGTTTTCTCTAAGATAGATCTTAGATCAGGTTATCATCGTTGAAAATCCGAGTGGAGGATATACCAAAAGCGGCATTCACATCTAGATATGGGTTATATGAGTTCACTTTGTGATGTCTTTTGGTGACCAAGCGCTCAGTACGTACTTCATGTATTTGATGAACAAAGGTGTTCATGGAGTATCTTGATAAGTTTGTTGTGGTATTCATTGATGATATTCGGTATTCTCTCGGAGTGAGGAAGAACATGAAGAACACTTGAGGCTTGTCTTTGCGAAGCTCCGTGAACATCGATTTGTATGCCAAGTTCCAAGTGTGATTTCTGGTTGAAGGAGGTCTCTTTTCTCGGACACATTATCACTGATGGAGGAATTGCAGTGGATCCAAGCAAGGTTCGGGATGTGTTGAACTGGAGTCCGCCTAAGAATGTCGAGATCAAGTTTCCTTGGACTTGCGAGGATATTATCGTAGATTCATCGAGGATTCTCGAAGATTGTGAAACCCTTACAACTTTACTTGAGAAGGGTAAGGAGTTTAAGTGGGATGAAAGGTGTCAAGCTAGTTTTGAGGAATTAAAGAAAAGATTGACTACAGCTCCTGTATTGATAATGCCAGATATACACAAAGGGTTTGATGTGTATTGTGATGCTTCTCGGCAAGGATTGGGTTGTGTGTTGATGCAGGAAGGAAAGGTAGTAGCATATGCTTCAAGGCAGTTAAGGAAACATGAGCAAAACTATCCTACACATGATCTTGAGTTAGCGTGCTTGTACATACTCAAAATCTGAGGCATTATATGATTGGGAATAAGTGTCAGATTTTCACCGATCATAAGAGTCTGAAGTACATCTTTACACAGAAGGATCTTAATCTAAGGCAACGAAGATGGTTAGAGCTAATCAAGGATTACGATCTGGATATTCAGTATCACCCTGGTAAAGCAAATGTGGTAGCAGATGCTTTGAGTCGGAAGAGTCAGACCAACATGCTGATAGGGCACTTGTTACCACAGGAGTTATGTTGGGAAATGGCACAGCTCAACTTGGGAATAGTTGCTCAGAGTGAGACTTTGACCTTTGGAAATTGAGTCGACACTTGAGCGGGATATTAGGAGAGGCGGTTGGTGATGAGAAAGATCGCGGTATAAGAAGGCGATAAGTTGGGTAAAGTTCCGGAGTTCGGGGAAGATGAGCAAGGCCATGTGGTTCAAGAACGAGAATCAGTGCACAAGAGATCAAGGGCTGCGAGAAACTATATTAAAGGAAGCACAGCGATTGACTTACTCTATTCATCACTGGAAGTACCAAGATGTATCAAGATCTAAAACAAAGGTATTGGTGGTATGGGATGAAAAGGATGTAGCGACTCATGTAGCTTTGTGTGACACATGTCAAAGAGTGAAAGCTGAGTATCAAAGACCAGCAGGATTGCTTCAACCTTTAAAGATACCTGAGTGGAAGTGGGAAGAGATTGGTATGGACTTCATAGTGGGATTACCCCGTACTCGTGATGGGTATGATTCTATATGGGTTATTGTGGATCGGTTAACCAAGGTAGCACACTTTATTCCAAAGAAAGACGACTTATACAGAGTCAAGGTGAGTTATATAATTCAAGGATAGTGTGTTTACATGGGGTACCAAAGAAAATAGTGTCGGATCGAGGCACTCAGTTCACTTCACGGTTTTGGCAGAAGTTGCATGAATCAATGGATACAAAGCTAAACTTCAGTTCAGCATACCATCCTCGAGACGGATGGACGACGGAAAAATCAGATCCTTGAGGACATGTTGAGAGCTTGTGCGTTGAAGAATAGTGGCATGGGATAAGAGTTTGCCTTATGCGAGTTTGCTTATAACAACTATCAGTCCAGCATCAAGATGGCACCGTTTGAAGCTTTGTATGGAAGAAAGTGCAGAACACCGTTGTTTTGGAACCAGACTGGAGAGAGTCAGCTCTTTGGATCGGATAGCATAAGAGAAGCGAGAAAGACAAGTTGAGATCATTAGAGAGAATCTCAAAGGCGCCTGATCCGTCAAAGAGTTATGCTGATCCTCGAAGAAGAGAAGTGGTTTTGGAAGTTGGTGACTATGCATACCTCAGAGTGTCACCTATCCGTGGTCTGCGAAGGTTCAATGTCAGAGGGAAGTTATCACCTCGGTTCATAGGTCCTTTCAAGATAGTGGAAAGAAGAGAAGTAGCCTACCAGTTGGAATTGCCAGCACAGTTGTCAGGTGTACATGATGTGTTTCATGTATCATAGTTAAAGAAATGTCAGTGAGGTCGATAGAACCGATCTTCTGGAAGACATAGAAATGGGAAAGGATTTGACTTACAAGGAATACCCTATCAAGATCTTGGATACATCGAAAAGGGTTACTAGAAGCAAGGTCATCAGGATGTGTAAGGTACAGTGGAGTCATCATACTGAGGAAGAGGCAACCTGGGAAAGAGAGGATGAACTCAAAGAAGATTTTCCTCAGCTGTTCTCTAAATCTTCTGAATCTCGGGGTGAGATTCTCTTTAAGGGGGTAGGATTTGTGACACCCTAAAATTCCATCACTAAAATTCACCTAAGCAACATGTTGTTATAGTTTTAAGGATTTAAATTTGCCTTGCTAATTAAATTGAGCTCTAGAGTATTTAATTTAATTTAATTAATTTAGAGACAACAAGTGTTTGTGCATCATTATTTGGATATGCATGGTTTTTGGTTGCTTGTGTGAGGTTTGAAAAGTTTACAAAATTTTGTGAGAAAGTTTGAAAAAGTTTTGAATGGATTTGAATTGAAAAGTTTGAATTTGAAAAAGGATTTAAAAAAAAAAAACCTCAACCCTTCCCTTACCTTTCAGCCCGCTGCGCCCACCTTCCTTCTCCCGCAGCGGCCCAGCTCCCCGCCTCCTTTTTCTTTTTCTCTGTGCCGCTGACACGCCGGCCCCACCTGTCGGCGCCTCCTTCTTCCTCCCCAGCGCCCCCTCCTTCCTCTGTTCAGCGGCGACGACCGGGACACCGCCACGTCCCGCGCCTCCTCCGCTCTCCTCCTTTCCATCCGGGCTCCAATCAAGAGCCGTGATCCCTTGCTTTCCTCCAAAACCTTCCGCTTCCCCTTTCCTTCCTTCTTTATGCCTGCGCCGTGCGTTAATAACAAGTCTTGGCTCCCCTCTCCGCTTCCCTTCCCTCTCTCTCCCTACTTAAGATCGAGCCCGAGCTCTCGCCCTTCCCTTTGCACTTGCATCACACCTGCGCCCGAGCACCAATCCCACCAAAGCCGCCGCCCTGTTCGCCATTGCCATCGGTGAAGCTCTCATCGTCGGTGAAGGGTCTTTCTTCCTTTCTTTTTCCGCTCGATGATGCACCCGTCGCTCATGGAGCTCTCCGTACCAGGTTTTCATCCCGTCGTCGGATCAAGCTGCGCCCCACGCCGGAGCGCCGCTGAGCCCGCCGCCGTCGGCCGATCACCGCCGCCATCGCTCCGCCCCCGCCGTCCATCTTCTCGGCCGTAGCTTTATGCAGCGTAAGAAGGCCGCCGCCCTTCTTTCCTCTAGCCTGCACCTGCTGCGCCGCCATGGACGCCGCGCCGCCGCCCGCCGCCATGGTTGCCTTCTCTCGCTAAGCCACACCGTGGTCACGGCCGTGTTGTCGCGCTCGCGTCGCGTTGCCGCCTGAGCCAAACGCGTGACCCGTGAGCGTGATATCGCTCGTCGCCGCCGCCGCCGCGAGCCACCGTCCGCCACCGCCATGGCATCCCCGTTGCCATCGCCAGACGCCTCCCGACCCACCATGTGCGCATGCTCTCAAGCTTCGCAGCAGCCACCGCGCCGAAATGATGGCCGGGAACCTCTCCGAGACTGCGCCAGTAGCGCCACAGCGCCGCTCGTCTCTCGGCGTTCACGCCGCTGCGAGGCCACCGTGGCGTGTGATCGCGCCGCAGGCGGTCCTGATCTAAACGGAGTACCTTGGCCGTCCACCGTGGACCGTGCACGAGCTCACGGCGCGGTCCACGCCATCGCGACCGTTGGATCGAAGATCCACGGCTCAACCGAGCCGTTTTCTTTAAAGAGCCCCCGAACTTTCTTGTTTTTGCATGCCGGTCCTTCCACCTATAGAAACCTTCACAAACAGGTCCCGATCTTTATGTTTTGACCCTGTATTTCTTAGATTCCTTAACCGAGGTCTTTTCGCTTTTTACATATAAACCCTCTGTTTTTATATGAAATTATGTTTTTAGTCCCTGGTTTCTTTCATATTAGTCCTGTGGGCTTAGTTCTTCTTAGAAAAGTCCACGTAACTTGTTTTAATCATATCTTTCATGTTTTAACTCCATTTTAGCGTTCTATATACCGAAATGATCGTCTCGTGAATAGAATCTTTTAAACAGCGTGTTTTAGCTTTTGGAACTGTTTGGGTACTGTTTATTTATTGTTTGTTTGTATATGCTTGTGCGTAGATATCGTGCTGTTTCGTCGAGCTTCCGTTGGAGAGCGATCGGGAAGAGCACATCTCTGAAGAAGAAGATACTCAATTTGTAGAGGAAGGCAAGTGGATTTCCCTCTGCATATTCTCTTTTGAACCTATATAACGCATCTTTGTTACAATGTTTACTTTACTTGTTGCTATGCATTAAATTGATGGGCAAACACCTTTTTAAGGACTTGACTAGATGTTTCACCCTGTTACCTTGATCAACCCTGTTTAACAAATACTTTGGGTAGATAATTGCTTAGTTGCTAAACTTGGGCTGGTTATGTGGGTTATGTATTGCAATCTGTTATGTTTATGAAATGTTGTTTAAGAATAAGACAAGATCATATATTTTAAATGGAACATGGAGAACCACCCAAGAAAAGCAGTACAACCACAGTCCACATGGCTCGCTTAGCCAATTAATTAGGAGAGTGGATTTATCGATAGCCTTTTCCGAGAGGGGCACGGGGGCGGAGTTGAAGGGTATAGCCGGTTCTTTTGGGGTAGCGCCTTTGCTAAGGTGCGACCATTAGGGAGGGTTATGGTCAAATCGCTCATTCTTTACTTTCCTTTGTAAAGGCTTCGTAGTGGACCCCTAGCCACTCACCTAGGAAGTGTTTAAGGGTCTAGCTAACCCGCAACATGGGGAACACGAGTGTGGGTAAAGTGTACAACCTCTGCAGAGTTAAAACCGATCGATCAACCGTGCTCACGGTCAAGAGCGGCTTGGACCCTCACATGATAATCAAACTTAAAGATGGATGTAAATCGTGGATCTTGTGGGTCTTTGGGCTTGGGATGTCTTTTAAAGCTTAAGTGGGTTGGTATAAACTTACATCTAGTAACTAGGTCTGTTAACTAAAATTTGACCAACTTATAAAATGCTAACGTAAACCATAGCCTATCCGTGGTAGCCTTGCATGTTTCCCCCACTTGCTGAGCTCCAACCATAAGAGTGCTCACCCTTGCTTACCGTTGTTCAGAGGAGAACATCGGTGAGGAGTACTGGAGCGACTTTGAGGAGTTCTAAGGCATGCGGATCCCCCAGTCATGTGCCTGTGGAAGATGAAGCTGAAGTTGCTCGTTTAGTTATCGTTTGTTTTCGGACCTTCGTGTCCACCGTCTGAGTGTAATAAATGAATATTGTATCGGTTAAACTCCTGTACATTTTGATTACAGTTATGGTATTACACTCTTTTGTCTATCGTATGTGTGTAATCTGATCCTGGCGCACATATGAGATGCATTCGGTTTTCCTTGTAAAATCGGGTGTGATAGCAGAGTTTGCTTATAATAACATCTATCAGTCTAGCATTAAAATGGCACCTTTTGAAGCTTTGTACGGGAGAAAATGCAGAACACCTTTGTTCTGGAATCAAACTGGAGAAAGTCAGCTCTTTGGGCCAGATAACATAAGAGAAGCCGAAAAGCAGGTTGAGATAATTCGGGAAAATCTTAAAGTCAGATCCACACGGAAGAGTTATGCGATCCTCGTAGAAGAGAAGTGGTATTTGAAGTGGGTGATTATGCATATCTTAGAGTGTCACCTATCAGAGTGCGAAGGTTTAATGTTAGAGGAAGTTGTCACCTTGTTTTATTGGACCTTTCCGGATCTTGGAAAGGAGAGGAGAGGTAGCCTGTCAGTTGGAACTGCCAGCACAGTTGTCGAGAGTTCATGATGTATTTCACGTGTCACAATTAAAGAAGTGCACAAGTGAGGTCAGAATAGAACCGGTACAGTTGGAAGATATTGAGATGGAAAATGATTTGACTTATAAAGAATATCCTATCAAAATCTTGGATACCTCGAGAAAAGGGTTACTCGAGCAAGGTTATCAAGATGTGTAAAGTGCAATGGAGTCATCATTCAGAGGAAGAGGCAACTTGGGAAAGAGAGGATGAACTCATGGAAGATTTTCCTCAGCTGTTCTCTAATCTTCCTGAATCTCGGGACGAGATTCTCTTTAAGGGGGTAGGATTTGTAACACCCTAAAATTCCATCACATGAAATCAATATAGGCAACAAAAATTTGAAGATTTAATTAGCTAAAGTTTGATTAAAGTTTAACAAATAAAATGAACCTAAGAATAATTAAACATTCTTTTAATAAAATTTATGAGAAAAGTGCATGTGCATCATCTTTTGCCTTGCATGGTATTTATGTTTGATTGTGTGAAGTTTAAAAAGTTTCAAAATAGTTTGAAAGTTTGAAAAGGTTTGAAAAGTGTTTAAAGTTTGAAAAAGATTTGAAAGAAAAGATTTGAAAAAAAGAAAATTATGAAACCTTTCCCTCTCCCCATTCGAGCCAAGCGGCCCACCTAGTCGCCCAGTTCCCCCAACGCGGCCCAACTCTCCCTCTCCCTCTCTTCTCGCAGACGAGCCGGGCCCGCCTGTCGGCGCTTTCCCCTTCCTCCATTCCCCCTCCCCTGTTTCGCACGGTCGCGCGCCCGCTTTGAAGCCGCCGGCCGTTGCCGGCGTCAATCCCGCCCCTCCCCCTTCTTCAAGACCACCACTAAATGCTTGATGGCGCCCAGGGCCATTCCCCCACCTTCACTCTTTCCGTTACCCCTCAATCTTGCCTTGATGGCATTTGTGGTTCTTGGACACCGATGGCGTCCTCTGACCACCGCTCTCTTCCCCTTCGGCTCTATAAAGGCCCATGCGGAGGCTCTACGACGCCCTTTGCACACACCCCCTCTCCCGCATCCTCCCACACTCAAACAAGCACCGCCACCAGAAGCTCCTCTGTCCGCCGCGCAATTGCCGGCCGCCGAAGCAACACGCCGTCGGTGGAGTGCTCCTGTCTCTCTCTCCCTTCTTTTCCTTCGCATGCAAAGCTCATAGAGCTCTCCACTCCTCAGACCGCCGCGGACCGATCTGCGCCCAGAGCTCCTCTGCTCCCGGGCCGCTGGCTCGCCATCGTCGATCTTCTTCACCACCTCCACTTCATCACCGTTCTCAGCACCAAGAGCTCTGTGTTGTGGTGAGAACCCCACCCCCTCCCTTGATTCCTTGCGCTCCGAGCCAATGCACCGGTTTCGCATGCCAAGGTTGGCCCGCCGGCTCCTCCTTTCGCCGCCATGTCAAGCCGGAGCTGGCTCCCCTAAGCCTCGCTAGGTTCGCCTTTCCCGGCGAGGAACTCTCTGTCGCTTCGCTTAGTGGCGCGGAGTTCGATGGCTAGGATCGCATCCAGCCCGAGTCAAAGAGACCACATACCGGTCAACCAGGGCGATTTTGTTAAAGAGACCCCTGGTTTTCTTTGTTTTGCATGCCGGTCCTCCCACCAGTTAAAATCCTTACATCCAGGTCCTTTCTTTTATGTTCTGGCCCCTGTCCTTTCTGTATAATAGCACCCGAGATCCATCTTAACCCTTTTTCAATATAGACCTTCTGTTTTTATATAAAATTATATTTTGGGTCCCTGGTTTCTTACAAATAAGTCCCTGAGAGCCTAGTTTTCTTACAGAAAAGCCCTTGCATCTTGTTTTAATAATATCTTTCACGTTTTAACTCCATTTTCGCGTATAAGGTATCAAAATAATTGTCTCAGCACGTAGAATCTTTTTATCAGTGTGTTATTAGTTTATAACAATGATTGATGTACTGTTTTATTTATTTATTGTATGCATTGTGTTTGTGCGTAGATGTCGTGCCTGTTTCAACTGAGCAACCTCTCGGAGAAGATCAGGAGGAACCTTTCTTTGAGGAAGAAGACTCTCAGTTTGTAGAGGAAGGCAAGTGGACTTCCTCCTGCATTACTCTTTGTCCTAAATAACTGCATATTAATTAATATTTACTTTTATTTGTTGTATTGCATTAATTTGACGGGAACACCTTTTTAAGGACTTACCTAGATTTTAGCCTTGATCCTTGGAACACCCTGGTTTAATAAAATATTTTGGGTAGATAATTGCTTAGTTGCTTAACAAGGGTTGGTTAAAAGTGGTTTCATGATAAAGGCTTTCATGCTTAAATGATGTTGAATTTGTTTAACACAAGAACACTATGATTTAATCAGAACATGGAGAACCACACAAGAAAACAGTGCAACCACAGTGGCATATGGCTCTGCCCTTAGCCAATTAATTAGGCGTGTGAATCATCTGACAACCTTTCCCGAAGAGAACACGAGGGGGAGTTGAAGGTGTAGCCCGGTTCTTTTGGGGTAGCAGCCTTTGCTAAGGTCGACCACTAGGGAGGTTATGGTGCCTCATTCAGCTGTTGTAGGTAGTTGGTCTTTTGCATTGCCTTTGTAAAGGCTTCGTAGTGGACCCCTAGCCGCTCACCTCGGAAGTGTTTAAGGGTCTATCTAACCCGGGCAACATGGGGAACACGACCTGTGGGTAAAGTGTACGACCTCTGCGAGTGGCCCGATCGATCGGTAGTGCTCACGGTTAAGAGCGGCTTGGACCCTCACATGATAAGTGAACTTGAAGATGGAATTAAATCATGGTTTCATATGGTTTTGGGATAATGTTTCAAATGCTTAATTTTTGGGTTGGTATAAACTTACACTTAGTAAATAGGCTTGCTAATAAAATTTGACCAACTTAAAATGCTAACCGCTGCAAAACCTTAGCTTACCCTTGATAGCCTTGCATGTTTTCCCCCACTTGCTGAGCTCCAACCATAAGTGTTCTCACCCTTGCTTACCATTGTTTAGAGGAGAACAATGGTGAGGAGTACTTAGCGACTTCGATGAGTTCTGAGGCATGCGATCCCCTAGTCATGTGCCTATGGAAGCCGAAGACGGAGTTGCTTCGTCTAGTTACCGTTTGTTCGCTTTAAGGACCTTCGAGTCCACCATCTGAGTGTAATAAAAAGATAATGTAATGGTTTAACTCTTGTACATTTTGATTACTGTTTATGGATATTTCACTCATGACGTCTATCATATGTGTGTAAATTGATCCTGGCGCACATATGAGATGCATTTGGTTTCTCTTCGGAAATCAGGTGTGACACTTCTTGACTTGATAAAGGATACTGTGGAAGGAACTTTCATGCTTGATCGAGAGAATGATAAGCTTGCTGCACTAGGTACTCGAGAACACCCTGGATGTTGCCAAGTCAAAGGTGTAAATCCATGGAGGATAGCATGTCATGAGCACATTTATTCAAATAGAAGTCGCCAAGGAAGTTAGGACCAATAAGCACAACAACTAAGAGAGTTGCGAGAGCACGCCTAGAAATGTTTGAGGCAAGAATGGAGAAATCATCGACCGACATGTAGCGCTTGCTCTTAGCAAACAATCCTCTGAGCAAGCACCTTCAGCATTAGGGCCTAATGATGAAATGAGCCTATCTAATAAGTGTAAAAGTAATGTCGCTGCAATGGAAGCAGCCCTAGTCCCCACGGAAGCAACAGCCACCTCGGACAACCAACCCTACCCCATGGATGACATCATTGAGAGGTCCTCTTGTGAGCTTCTCACTCAAATAAGAAACAAGATGATTGTGGTGGCTTACGGTGTGGCTGAGAAACTAACAAAAGGGGAAACGTTTCTCGACGCAGAATTTTCAACTAACGGTTACGCCAAAGTTGTGGTGGACTGAGTGGTCAATACTTGGGATGACCTCAAATTGGAGATACCGGGAGTTGATGGGGAACAAACTGTTTGAGATGACATGCACGATTGGATTTTGTGGTGCAAGGCTCACATAAAGATTATGCAACTGACCTTGGAATCATTGCCTGCACCATCTGCAATGCCTCAAGTCCAAGATCAGCTACCGTCTTCACCATCTAGAAGGGAGCGCAGCATGAGTCCAAAATCTGCACCATTTGACAGGGACTCAACCATTAGTCCACCTGTTTTGAGCAAGGGTTACAAACGACGAGCTCCTCCTCCTCCTCCTCCAAAGAAGCAGAAGAAATCAAAGGGGAGGAAACATCCACCTAAATTAGCTTAAGAGAAGATTGAGGAGGAACTAGATGTGACAGTGCAGGCTGAGATGGATGCTCAAATATTCAAAAAAAAAGAAGTCTCCAGTTGAGAAACCAATTGACCGGGTTAAATTTTATCGTTTCATGAGAAAAGTACATGAGGACAAAAGAAGAGTACCAGAGAAACCCCCATTGTCTAACAACAACCACACGACACTCAAGATTGACAAAAAGAAGATATAGAAGATAGTTGGATCTAGTATTCCACAACTAGGGACCTAATCAAAACAATCTACCCCCCTCAAGGTGCTTTCAACAGCTGACCAGAACTTGCTTACTTTTGGTCAAGAAACAGGTCTGGCCCCTGCTCAACTTTGAGGGGAGGATCACATCCAAGCACATGAAGGGCAGGTAGATGGAAGTATGAGCTTGGGCAACTGCTTGTGTGGCCACAAATGGTGAAGTGTCTTCTAATGAGGATGTATGCATTTCACAATTGGTACATGAAAACGACACCACCAAAATCATTTTTATCGAAGTTCGCATTGAGGAGCAACATTATATCCGTGGCCAAACCTCTTTCATTGTGACCCTAGAGGAATTCTGGTTCCTATTCAATCAAGATGCCCTTGACGTCTCACTCATCAGTTGGATTTTGTAAGCCTTTATTCTACTATAAGTTGAAAATCAATGCTCTAGCCATTCTACCATATCTGAACTTTTATTTTTGTATCATACATCATAGAGATACAAAGGTGCAAGAGGAAAGGAATCCTAGAGGTCGGCTTGATGGATTCTCTTGAAATAAATGAGGTAAATGTCAAAAACAAGGCATAGGAAAAAGTAGGCAATGTATTTAAGTTTCTACACATATAATATTCCAAGAATTGCATACTTCTACCATATAACTTCAAGTGAGCCATATAATATTCCATGTATTGACAGCTTCCACTAGATTCTCTTTTCGTTAAGCAAGGTCTTCGTCTTTAACTCTTTGAGGAAAGATAAAAGCCAATACCAAAATGTCATAGACATGATAAACGAATCATGGACTTGCTTTCGTGGAAAGCACGAGGGAAAATTCAAAGAGAAGTTTTATTTCCACTATGATTTCCCAGTATGTGTCTTGTTCGCATATCTCATGTCACTTCTTACAATACAATAAAAATATTTCATAACTTTATTTTGACATACGTGCAGTGCTTGAAACAGCCTGAAGGTACCAATCTATGCTGTACTATGTATGTGAGTTCATCCATCTCATTTGAAGTCGCATCCACTGTTCCAACTCGTTGATAAGGAGCGTACACAAAACTGCAAACACATATAGTTCTTATTGTTCATATTTGTTGGGGACACAAAACCTCCAAACAGAGAAACGGAAATCCGAAGAACAGTTCACAATCAATATGATTTAATCAAGAGTAATAAATGATTAACTTTTCTCAACACATTACACACTCAACTTTCCAAAATGGGCGTCCCTTTACAATGAGGAGAGGGCCTCCTTTTATAGTACCCAAAGATCAAATTTACATTCCAAGTATGCCCTCGAAACCCTAACACCTAACAAGAAACATTCGAGGGCAAACTTGGTTTTTTTTACACTTCGCGGAATTGATGCCGTAGTTCGCGGAGCGCAAATCACGCTGAAGACAACGGAGCGGGAAACACGACGCGAAGACCAGAGGTAGTTCCATGTTGGACCAGCTTTTGACCGAGTCTTCATCCTCAAATCATCGAGAAGCCCCGGGCTTCTGCCATCTTACCCTCTCGATGCCTTCCTTCTTGCGGCCGGGTTTGAGGCATCCCATAGGGGGAGTGGGAAACCGGATCGGCTTCCAAGTCGGAGCCGAGACCTTCGTCATTTTGTCGCCCTTGATTGGGAGCTCCGGGTTGCTTCCTGTAGCGATGCATCTCAAAATAGTGTTAAGTCTCGTTATCAACTGATGGATGATAAGGTTGCCGGAGCCTGGACTCCACAGCTATTCCTAAAAGAAACATTCAAGATTACCAGCTTGTGTGACAAAAATAACAAGCCCGGAGCCCAATTTCCTTCTTTTGCCTGAACGTGTTTTCGGTTGCAAAGCTGGTTCTTTAACTTCTTTAAAAGTCTTAGCGAAGCCCGCGACTTTTACTTCCCCTGCATAAGACCCGAAGCCCAAATATTATTTTGGCTCGCGCAAACCCCCGGTGCCCATAGGTGAGGTTTTCTATAGCCCCAACAGTAGCCCCTCGAGGAGAAGTGCTTAAACAATGAGTTTTAACCTTCTCCTCGACTTTGTTTCGAGATCTGATGAAGAAAACATCACCTTCAGCTCGGGAGTTTCTTTGATAGTTTAGCGCGTGACTAATTTTCCTGAAGACTACAGTGAAACCGCTCCTTCCCGAGGCGTTCGTTCGAATTTCGAGACCATTGCGCTTCCTTCTCTCTCCTCGGGCTATATAAGGGGGGGTCGGGGGTCCCTTGGTTTCTTACTTTCACCGAAGCAGGACTCCGCCGCGCACACTTCAGTTGCTTTGGGATTCATGCGCTGCGATTTTTGAGCCGAGCTTGCTTGTTTCTATTGCGGAGCTTAGTTTTTTTCTTCCCACTCTGGCGCGTATAAGATATTCTGATTGCGGTGATATTGAAGAGGAGACATAGTTGATTACGAGCCATCGCCGTCGGTGAAGGGGAAGGAAGCTGACCTTGGCGAAGATATTTCCAGAGTGGAAGCTTCGCCTTCGGAGCTGATGGCTGGAAAGGAGTCTAAAACTCCATCGTACGTTCTCGGGCCTTCGCTCGTGTCTGAGAACTTGATCAAGTATTATGAAGAGAAGGGTTTTTCCTAAAGATGTCGCGTCATCCAGAGGGTGAAACTACTCCGGAGCCTAAAGCTGGTGAAGTTGTGGTTTTCATGATTTCTTCAACGCCGGCTTGAGGTTTCGTTCTCCGACGCTGGGAGATCCTTGACCGCTTGGTGAAGTCATCAGCGGCGCCAAACGCAGCGTTTGTGCAACTATCTAAGTTCTTCTTTTGTGCGTTCTTGCGGCCGAGTGGATACCAAGCTTTGTTCGGTTCTGAGCTTCATGTTCAAAAGCAAAATTTTCGGGTGGACGGCGATCCTGCTGTGTACGAGAATCATTTTGGGTGCATCACTTTCACGACCCGGAGGAGGAATACCAAAAAGGACATAGAGAGAGTGGAACTCAGCCCCGCCCATAAGAACAAATGGGACGATGATTGGCTGAGTTATTGGTTCTACGTGAAGGTCGACATGCCCCAGCGGCTCCGATGGTGTTGCGTACTATCCCTTCAGTATTACAACGATGACTCCTTTGAGCTATGTGACAGACGACTTGCCGAGACCGGGGCTTTAAAGATTGTGAAAAAGCTTTTCTCCTGGCTTCGCAATTCCTCCCCGGTCGTGATATTGCCGAGGAATTTGTTGCTGCTAACATCTGGCCTCTCTCCGCCAGTTGGAACCCTGAAGAGGTTAAATGGCTTACAGTTGATTGGTTCTCGAAGGCTATCCCTTTCCCCCGATTTGGGCTAAAGATGCACAAGGAAAGAGCTCATGAGTTCGTGGGTGAGGTAGAGCGCCGCGTGGTGGACCTACTTGGTCCCTATACTGAGGCGGAGTATCAAGCTTCGCGAAAGTTGCCTACTGGAGGCCGCCGCGTGAATCGCATTTTCTCTGAGCTTGGCATTGAAGTGGAGGATCGCGCGAAGCCCAAGGTTTCGTCTAAGCGCTTGATCCGACCCAGTCGCGCTGACCCGGATGCAAAAAGAAGAAAAGTACTGTGACCTCACCGGAGGCGTCGGCGAAAGCCGGCTTTCAAAGACAAGCCAGCTTGAGCGTGCTAAGAAAAAACAAACTGTGGCGCAAGAAAAGGGTCCTTCCGCTGAGAAACAATCGAAGCCTGGTCTTTGCCATAAGAAGGCTAGTTCGAAGCCTAGGCAGCAATGCCGTATAGTGAACATTCTAGGTTCTCCTGATACCTTGGAATTTCTTGATTCGGGGCGAAGATCACGGGGACAAGGCGAGCCGCCCTGCGCTGAGGTGGAGAAAGCTGTCGTGCCTAGCCCGAAGGTGGTTGTCACGGACCCTCATGTTTCGGGGAATGTTGGTAGCGCGGACCTGGTCGGTGAAGTTGCGAAACTTCCCGGAGCCGAGATTACCCATGACAAAGGAAAAAGCCCTGCGCATCTTAGTTCCCATCCTGAAGCTTCGGACGACGCCAAAGCATCGCCTGAGTTTATGAAATCTTTGGCGGAGACTGTGAGCTCATCTGGCGCTGTTGAAGGACATACTTTGGAGATGGTGCTTGCGGAGAAGAGCTCTTTCGACCCTTCAACGTACTCTTACAACAAGGCTGTTGGTATGAGGGATTTACAAACTTCATTATCTGTTCGTTTGCCATTTTATAGAGAAAGTGGGGTAATCGAATCTCAGGTGCTCTGGGAGCTAAGGGATTCTGCTCGGCTTGCAGGAGCCACATCACAAGACTGCAGGTGGAAGGTGGCGCCCTTGGTAATCAAATTTTGGAGGAAGAAATTCCGGGGTCCCGGTTCTTCTCTGCTTGTGAAACAACCAGGCACTAGTACCAGTACGGGGCCTTCGGTGCCTTTTGATCCCGAAGGTTAGTGTTTTTTTTGTAGTGGCTGACGCGTGCTATTTTGTTTTCGCAGCTTATGGGAAGTCTATTGAGAACATGAAGGCGGTGCCCTGGCTGGTTTATCGGTTGAGCTGTGCTACAAAGCCATGATTTCGAGTTAGAAACTTCTTGCAAAATGTCGCTCCCAAGAGCAAGAGTTTTTGATTACCGAAGCCGAGAATGTTGAACTGAAGCGCGAGATTACTAGGCTGAAGAAGGAAAACGAAGTTCTGGCCAACCTTCGCGAGCTACAAGAAGGGAATATTGAGATCCTAAAAGACAGCGTCAAGACCTACCAAGCCGCGGCGGCAACACTGAACGAAGACGCTGAAAAGCGTGACAGTCTGATCGAGGAGTTCAAAAAGATAGTCGAAGATGACGGCCGGATTATTGAGACTTTGCAAAAGGAGAAGAAGGCCCAGCAAATTGAAATTGAAGAACTTAAGAAGGAGGTTGAGGGTCGTGATAACTTTATAAAAGCGGCCGAAGACGTTTTGAAAGAAAACTTCAAAGGTTTGCATGAAAAGTATGCTCGTGCCCTTGGGGAATTTGGTGCGGGCCTCTGCCCTTCCCTGGTGATAAAGATGCCAAGGCTATCTTTGAATGGATGGGACAAGAGTTCGATCACCTTCCGGGTGTAATGAGTGGAGCCAGTGATTATGCGGCTTCGATGTGCGTGGAGACTCTCCTTGGGCTCCTTGAAAAAACCGGGTGCTCAGACTTTCTGTCTTTGGGAGCCTGGAATTACATGTTCCCGACGGCGGAAGAGCTTGATATCAGGGTTGCTTCAAAGAATGTTCGAGTGATCAAGAAAATTTTCTTGACCCTGTTCTGGGAGGCGTCCGGGCAAGAATATGCTAAGGTTGTGGCCAGCTTTTAAGCGGAGGTAAATGTTTTTGTATCATTGGTTCTTTGCTTAATTTCATTTCCCCTTCTTCCCTTGGGTTGCTAACTTCTCTGTTTTGTAGGCGAAGGAAAAGGAGGCATTGGGATCGGATTTGAGCGATGGTGACAGCGATGGTGATGGAAATCCTGCGAGTGCTGTTCTGGGAGGTTCAACCTCTGGTGTCAACAAAGATGCAACTGATGACGATGCTGAAGACAAAGATGGCGAAGCCTGAAGAATTTTAGTCTTGAACTATCATCTTTTTGTTCGCCTGCGTGCTGGTTTGAGCTTTAAGTGTTGGGGAACTTTATGCTTAAGTATGAAAACTTGTAAATAACATCATTGGCCTTGTTGCCATTTTCTATCTTGCTGATGGGCTTTTCTTTTTGTTGCTTGCCTTGATTGAAGAAAATGTCACCTTTTTTTTGGAATAGTTTTCTTTTGTAGTTTACTTCGTGCGAGGATGTCAATTTTGATGTTTCTTAGCTTGGAAAAAGAGCAAAAACTAACTTTGTTTTTGAAGAAAACGTCACCCCCCCTTTTTTGGTCTTTTTCCCGAAGCCCCTAGGTAGAAAGATATCCGCGAAGCTTTTTATCTTTCTCGTAGGTAGGCTGCTCTTTCTTGAGAAGAGTTCAAAGTCTAGCGAAGCTTGTTGACCATGAGACTTTCTTTCCGAATATCAACAATCTTGTTGCTTTTTCGACTGAAATTTTGTACCTTTTGTTTTCAAGAAACATTCTTGATAAAGACAGAGCTGTCTTGCAACTTTCTATGCGGCTAGCCTTTTCTTAGTGTAATCGATCTTTTCGAAGCGGTTAAAGTCTTATGCAGCTTGCTCAGCTTAGCTTTTTCTTACTTGTAAGCGACACGATCTCATTTCTTTTTGAACACAAGATTGCTTTGGAATTTTTAGCACTTCCATAACTTAGTTTGTTGCCTGAGGGATTGCTTGGTACTTAGGCATGATTGCTAAGATTTTTATGAGACAACGTGTGTAAGCTTGTTGGTTTTTCGTTGCTCTTTGGGCAAAAACCCCCTTTGCGAAAAGTAAATGACTGGAAATAAATTGCTGAAAGTAGATAAGAAAGAAATTTAAGGGGAAAGTAATCTCAATAAGATTGAAATTTGATACACGGATCCGCCTCATTAAAAACCTTGCCTCCTGATTTGGAGCCCCCTTTTTGCGAGGAAAAGAGTACGGATCTCAACAAATGTAAAGTACTGAAAGGAAAAAAATTATAAAGAAAAGAAACATAAGATAACTAAGCTCTGGCTCCGTTTATAAGTTTACGAAGCTAGAACTTCTTACACTGCCTTGTTGTTACGGGTAGTATTTGAGGAGGTTGTCCGCGTTCCAAGTGTGCAATGCGTTGCCCAACCTGTGCCAAGTGAAAAGACCACGGCTGATACTCTTTGTTACGATGAATGGCCCTTCCCAAGGCTCCTGTAGCTTCCCTGGGTTGTCAAAATTTTTCTTTTTCTTGATGACCAAATCCCCCACCTGTATTTCTTTCCTCACGACTTTCTTGTTCCTCCACTTCTTGGTTTCTTGCTGATATTTTTCTAAGTTGTCGTGACTTGGAGTATGTCTACTTGATCAAATCTTTTCGGCTTCTTGAAGCCCCCATCTTGTGCTTTCAATACTGCAAGCTTTGGTTTTATCTCTTACGTGTCATGGCTTGAGCCAACAGCAACTTGAAATAGGAGAAACCCGTGGTTCTTGAGATCTTTGGTGTTGTGCGACCAAATAACCTTCGGCAATTCGTCCACCCATTTTCCTTTTCCTTGGTTGAACAGACACTTCTTTATGCTAGAGAATATTTGGCGTTTGCTCTCTCTACAGCTCCGTTTGATTGTGGGTGGTACACAGAAGAAAATTTTAACTTGGTTCCCATGGTGAGGCAGAATTCGCTGAAATCGTTGCAAGCAAATTGCTTTCCATTGTCCACGGTTAGCTCTCTAGGGACCCCAAATCTGTCGATTATGCTTTGCCAAAAGAATTTTTGGATGTTGCGAGATGTGATACTGGCCAGCGGCTTGGCTTCGACCCATTTGGTGAAGTAATCTACAGCGACAGCTGCAAATCTACAGTTTCCTTGCGCTGCTGGTAAGGGTCCAACTAGATCCATTCCCCATCTTTGGAGTGGCCAAGAGGCGTATTAAGCGTGTAGGCATTGATGGGCTTATCACCGGTTGTTTGCGTTCTTCTGGCAGGCTTCACATGTTTTTACCAGGTGATGGGCATCGTCAATGATAGATGGCCAGTAGAAACCTTGCCTTAGTGTTTTCTGGGCCAAAGCTCTGGACCCCATGTGGCTTCCGCAAAAACCTGAATGAATCTCTTTCAATAGCTCTTTTCCTGCATCGAAGCTGATGCATCTCAGGGTTGGAGCTGATATGCCGGATTTGTACAATTCTCCATCGATTATCTCGTAGCCTCGGGCCCTTTGTCTCATGCGATTTAAGGAAACTTCCTCGGTAGGTTCATAATGACCCCTTAGGAAGGCCAAGATTGGAGCCCTCCAGTCATACTTCTCTATGACATTGATTGTTTTGGCCTTCGGCTCTTTTACAGCAGGCGTGGTGAGGACCTCATAGAAAACATCCAGGGGTAGAGCTTGATTTTGAGCAGCGGCTTTTGCTAATGCGTCCGCTTCATTGTTTGAGTTTCTTGGGATGTGCTCTACTGTGAATCCCTTGAAGTGCTTTTCCATAGATCTTCATGAGATATTTGACTAGCTCGCTCTCGGCCGCTATCTTTTTCTACATGCCCCTGAATGACTTTGGAGTCTGATCTCACAATAAAACTTTGTTGGCCTAAAGCTTTCATTTTTCTTAGTGTAAGGAACAGGGCTTCATACTCAGTTGTGTTGTTGGTTGCTCTTTCACTATCTCGAAGTCCAATCTAATCGCGAATCGCATTTTGATTCCGGTTGGAGAGGTTATGATTGCTGAAGCTCTGGCTCCTTTGTGACAATAAGCCCCATCGTAGTATGCAATCCATGGCTCATCGATGTCTGCGGAGCTCGAACTGACTGGAGAAGTCCAATCCACAACAAAATCTGTCAGGACTTGAGATTTGATGGCGCTTCTTCTTTCGAAGTCAACTACATGTTCTAACAATTCAAGAGCCCATTTGGAGATTCTCCCCGAAGCTTCTCTGTTGTTGAATAGGTCATGCAGAGGTTGATTTGTTACCACTATGATTCTGTGGGACTCAAAATAATGCCTGAGCTTCCGTGCTGCCATAACGACTGCATATGCGATTTTTTCTAGTTCTGAGTAGAACACCTTTGAGCCTGTGAGTGTTTCAGAGACAAAGTAAACTGGGACCTGAGTCGGTTTCCCTTCCATCTCCTTTTCTTGTATCAACGCCTGACAGCATTCATGGCCGAGATGTAGAGTAGTAGGGCGGAGCCAGGCTCCGGTGGGCACAACTTGGTTAGCTTGGTGAGGTAAAGCTTCAGCTCCGCAAATGCTTTGCTCTGATCTGGTCCCCATTCGAACTTCTTGTTGTTTCTGAGAACTTGGAAGAAATGGAGGCTTCGCTCATGACCTTGGACACGAACTGCTTAACGCCGCAATTCTCCCTGTGAGCTTTCGGACATCTTTCAGAGACCTGGGCTCCTCCATCTTTATTATTGCCTGGATTTTGTCGGGATTAGCCTGTATTCCCTTGGTTTCTACTAGGCACCCTAGTACTTTTCCCCGGCGAACTCCGAACACGCATTTCTCTGGGTTTAATCGCAGGTTCGCGGCTCTCATGTTTGAAGGTCTCGCTAGGTCAAAATGTGATCGCGCTTGTTACTCTTGGACGACGATGTCATCAACGTATGCCGAGATTCTGCGTGGCTGGTGGAAACACCAGCGGTCATTCTTGTGAATGTTGGTCCTGCGTTCTTGAGCCCCTCGGGTATTCACAAGAAGCAAAAGATGCCGAAGGGGGTAATGAAGCTGGTTTTGTCCTCATCCTCTTTTCTAATTCTTACTTGATGGTAACCCGAAAACATGTCGAGTAGCGACAACATTTCATTGTTTGCGTCATCCACAATTTTGTCTACCCTTTCCAGAGGGTAATCATCTCTTGGGCAAGCTTTGTTTAAGTCTGTAAAGTCTATACACATTCTCCACTTCCTGTTTTTCTTCTTTACAGGACCGTGTTTGAGCCATGTCATGTCGAGTATTTGGCCATGGATCACGTTGGCATCTAACAGCCTTTGTACTTCGGCTTTCACGGCTTGACTTTTTCGTCGGACATTTTACGGAGCTTTTGCTTTTTGGGCCTGATGTTTTGTCCATCTCCCACTGTGCTCGATGATGTCCCCAACTCCTTTTAGGTCTTGTGCTGACCATGCGAACACATCTTGGTTTTTGGCCAAAAATGTTAGCAACTCCCGCTCTTCGTCTAAGCTTAACTCGGCTCCGATTGTTCTGAGTTCTATCTCGGGATGTGTGCATCCAAGGATCCTTTTGTCTCTCATCGCTGATGTTAACTTTCTCCTTGTCCCTCTTGGGCTCATGAATTTTTCTTTCTATTTTCTCTCGTGACTTCGCCCGGCTTGAGTGAGATGATGGATGCTTCTTTGGCAGGATATGCCTTTTTCTTTGTCTCGGTCTCTTGATCCCCAAATCTTGTGATGACCCCTTGAGTCTGGGATTTTCATGCACGAAATAGTTGCTTGGACCGCGACATCGAACTTGTTGATGAAGCCCTTGCCTAAGATGGCGGGTAGGGATAATGCATTTCCACTACATCGAACGTGATCAACTCCGTTCTAGGGTTGTCAAGGTTTCGAAGGAAAGCAACGTGATCTTCGAGTGCTCGACGGGCTTCCCAAGCCTAGAGCGGAATCTGCCTCTTGAAGCAAGTGCGGGTCTATCTTCATTTCCCTGAATGTTTTGGCGAACAGAATGTCCGCGGAGCTACCATTGTCTATCAGAACTTCCCCAATTTCCCAGCCTGCGATAATTGTCTTGATGACCATGGCGTCATTGTGTGCAGATGTTTTCTTGAAATCTTCCTCCTGTGAAGGTAATGGGCACATGCGCCTGTGGCGGTTTCTGGGTGGTCTTGGGCTATGGTGTGTACCTCTCAAATAATTTCTTCTCATTCTCTTGTTCTCGAACTCGAGGGATGATCCTCCTACTATCGGGAACACATGGTGATAAGAATTTTCCTGGTTTTGAGCTTCGATTTGGGAAATGGCCATGATGGAGCCGAAGGTAGGTAAGGCTTTCGGATCATTTCTTGGATTTGGCGGCTCCGCCTTTGGAATTACGTTTGGCATGCCGGGTGGCGGAGGTGGGATTTGTTGCATTGTCTGCGTGTTTTGCTGGTTTTGCGTCTGGTATTGTTGCGGTGCTGGTGCTTGCCATGGGTTTGAAGAAATTTTGGTTTCCTTGGCTAGGGATGTAGCGGAGGTGCGGTGTGGGATATGGGTTTTGGTGAAAAGGTGGGTGAGGCCAAGTGTGATTGTGAGGTTTTGGTGGTGGTGGTTGGTGTTGGGTTTGGGCCCTTTTTCTTGACCATTCTTTCGAGAGTTCTCTTGGTTTGGAGACGGTTATACGTGGAATGGTGGGGTTGTTTTGTGGAAGGAGGCGATAAAACAAGCGTGGGCGAGAGTTTTGGTTTTGAGGTGATGGACCGCCCCGCCTCTTCCTCTTTGATTATGACCTCCGCGGTTTGAAGTTTGCGAGCTGTGAGGCGGACTTGTGGTGGGTTAGGGCTTGGGTTTTGGTTTTGGATGTGGTAGCGGCATCAATGGGGAGCACTGGTTTGGTGGGTAAGGAGTTCTATTGTTACGAATACTTTGGTGAGAGGGACCTATTCTTGTTCTCTCTGTGCTTGCCTTAGGCGATTTCTTCGGCCACTCTTCTCTGTGGTCTCGTCGATCTGCAATACTCTTGAGCTCCGCCAAGAGTGCTTGCATTGTCTTTAGTTTTTCCTCGAGAGATGTGATCTTTGTTTGCCACGGGTTTAGCCCCTTGATACTGACTATGGCAACCTTCTCTGATACGTCCGGGGTTTGGGACTTCAGCTGTAGGAATCTCCTTACATAGTTTGCTAAAGGCACTTTTTCTTTTTGGATGCAGTAGAACAAGTCCCCTTCATCAGTAGTTGCGGCTTGGAAGCCTTGGAAGTTTTGGATGAGCTTCATCTTTAGATCGACCCAGCTGTATACCGAGTGGGGTGGCAGCAGTGAATACCAATTCAGCGATGCGCCGCATGCTATGATGAATGACTTGGCTAAAACAACCGTCATCTCGGCCCGAGCTACGGCACCGTAACTCATTATGAACTGCCTTGGGTTTGTCAACCTGTTGTATTTTGGCAGAGAAATTGTTTTGTAGGAAAAGGGCCATGGCGCTGTTTGCAGGCCGATGGATAAGGGAGATGTAGCGTCGACGGTCATGAACATTCCAGCGGTGGGTAGGAAGTTAAACGCAATGTTTTCATTTTGAGGGGTTGGGCCTTCCTCGTAGTTTCGGGTGGGACTTGGCGGTGTGTGCCGGTGAGATTGCAGCTCATCCGGTTCTGCGCATCAAGGCAGTGCGGCAGCTTGACCTTAATCTTTTGATTTTTCTTGACTTGTTTCGAGCCTCGAGCTCCATGGCTACCCTCTCCTTTTCTTTTTTCATGGCTTCGATTTGTTTTAATACTGAGTCAAGCTCCCTGTCAGCTGCGCCTTCTTTATCGTTCGTGAGGCTGGTTTCTGGGTTTGAGTCTTGCGTGGTCTTTCCTACCGCCTTTCTTTTTTCACTGCGGGTTCGGGCGAGGTCCTCGTCCTCCGGCCTAGGCTCCGGAGCGACTATAATTCTTTTTTCCTTGGCAGCCACCCTGGGCTCTTCTTGGTCAGAGCAGTCTTCTTCTTTGGAGGTGCCATTGTGGGTTCCTTGGTGGCTAAGAACACGGGCGCCTTTGTTGGGGACACAAAACCTCCAAAGAGAGAAACGAAAATCCAAAGAACAGTTCACAATCAATATGATTTAATCAAGAGTAATAAATGATTAACTTTTCTCAACACATTACACACTCAACTTTCCAAAATGGCCGTCCCTTTACAATGAGGAGAGGGCCTCCTTTTATAGTACCCAAAGATCAAATTTACATTCCAAGTATGCCCTCGAAACCCTAACACCTAACAAGAAACATTCGAGGGCAAACTTGGTTGTTTGTACACTTCGCGGAATTGACGCCGTAGTTCGCGGAGCGCAAATCACGTCGAAGACAGCGGAGCGGGAAACACGGCGCGAAGACCGGAGGTAGTTCCGTGTTGGACCAGCTTTTGACCGAGTCTTCATCCTCAAATCATCGAGAAGCCCCGGGCTTCGCCATCTTGCCCCTCTCGATGCCTTCCTTCTTGCTGCGGCCCGGGGCTTCGAGGCATCCCATAGGGGGAGTGGGAAACCGGATCGGCTTCCAAGTCGGAGCCGGGACCTTCGTCATTTTGTCACCCTTGATTGGGAGCTCCGGGTTGCTTCCTGCAGCGATGCATCTCAAAATAGTGTTAAGTCTCGTTATCAACTGATGGATGATAAGGTTGCCGGAGCCCGGACTCCACAGCTGTTCCTGAAAGAAACATTCAAGATTACCAGCTTGTGTGACAAAAATAACAAGCCCGGAGCCCAATTTCCTTCTTTTGCCTGAACGTGTTTTCGGTTGCAAAGCTGGTTCTTTAACTTCTTTAAAAGTCTTAGCGAAGCCCGCGACTTTTACTTCCCCTGCATAAGACCCGAAGCCCAAATATTATTTTGGCTCGCGCAAACCCCCAGTGCCCATAGGTGAGGTTTTCTATAGCCCCAACAATATTCTTTGTTTTACTCGTACTTATACAATCAATGACTTGTTTTGTAGATCGAACGCATCAAGGAAGGATTCCACGAGATAGAAAAAATCTGGTCAATTCAAGAATAACTCTACAGTTTCTTCTAGACGAGTTTATTAGCCCACCGAGAGATTTTTCAGGTGTATCATCTACAACTATAAGGGGAGTCAGCGGCCGGGACGAGTCAGCAACCAAGAGGAGAAGGATCTGGAAGCGGACAGGGCCAAATAATATTAAACTCTGCTAACATTTGATTCAATGTATATATTTTTCATATTTCTGTATGCAAAATATGCTTATATATATATATATCTGTGTGTGTGTTTTTTTTCTTGAATTATATTATACATATATATATAATATTATCTCAAATATAATATTATATAACGACTTTATAATAAAGCTTATTAGGATTAGTATATGTAAAGTAAGCAATATGATAGAATAAAGAAATTGAAAAGAAAAGAAAAATGATTATAAAAAAATGCTTTAGTACCGGGTGTTCCCATGCCACGTCGTCGGGGGAAGCCCTTGGTCCGGGTGCCAACAAGACCCGGTACTAAAGGGGCCATTAGTCCGGGTAGACTACCGGTACTAATGCCCTCCTTTAGTACCAACGTGGCAATATTGGTTCAACACCCGGTACTAAAAGGGTTGAGACCCAGTACTGAACGTCCTCTCCCTAGAAGTGGATACTCGGATGCAACAGGGAAACAACCGTGCATAGGACACCATACCGGATAAGATCCAAGCGTTGTGAGGTACCTCGAATTTGTGTTTGCGCTATCACCCAACACAATTACTGCTCCGTTCTTAAATATATGACGTTTAAAACAAGCTACTTAGTTCATTTTTGAACTAATTTTCTTGTCCTAAACATCATATATTTAAGAATGAAGGTAGCACACAAAGTTCTAGATAGCGACTCTTGATGACCTTAACCAATTAGCTTACTGCCTAGCAAACTATAAGAACCTAATAATGATCCATGATACCAGCATGTGCCAAACAGCCAGCTCATAATTCTCTGTGTACTGGGATGATATGATGTAAACTATAAATAAAGTCATACTCCCCTCATTTCAAATTGTATGTGGTTTTGGTTTTCGTTTATTTTTTTCCTATGCATCTAAATGTATTCTATGTCCTAATGTATAATTATACTTATACTTATATGAATCTAAAAAATCAAAACAATCTATAATTTATAACGAACAAAGTACAGACAGCAGCGCCAGGCTTCTTGGCCCCTTTGTGCAAACAAAACCTTTCATTAATTCATATGAAACCTAAACAGGGATATCACACGGAGCAGGCCAGCGGCCAGCCTCGCATGGTAGGTGATCCAGTGACCACAAGCCCCGGCCCCCTGCTGTTCGCGCACTAGTCAGCAACCAGTTCTGTTGCTTTTGCTGCTCAAGGATGGCATTGACCTGACCCTCGCACAAAAGTAATCGCCCATGCATGTTCCCACGTATTGTCAGAAACGTGCCAAAGGGAGGGAGGGAATCATTGAGAACGCTGCAATGATGGTCAAAGTACAAACACACCTCCTTACACATCGAGAATCTCTCAGGCCCCGTTCCCACTCCTTTACCACACACTCGGCGCAGCACCACGCCGTGCCCCCAGCAGGCCCCAGCCTAATGCAGTAATCCTCCAAAAGTGACCATATTATACTAATAGATGTACTAATCAACCTACTACTGCTTTACTGAGCAAGTGAGCAACATGGCCTTTCTACGATCTTGCGCAGCAACAACGGAGCTCACACGGCGTCCTGCGCCGCCGCCGCAGCAGCAGGGCCGACCTCGCCCGCGGCGGCGGCCACCTGATTCCGCCGCTCGTCCAGCACGTCCCTCACCTTGCCGTACCCGTCGCGCGCCCACTCGTACCAGTGCAGCGCGACGTACACGCCTAGCCCGGCGATGATGCCGTTGGCGATGGAGAAGGACAGCGGCATCAGCGCCATGGTCACGAACGCCGGGACGCCCTCCTTCATGTCGTCCCACTCGATCTCCTTGGCCACACGCATCATCATCGCGCCCACCAGCACCAGCGACGGGCCCACGGCCCACGGCGGCACGCTCATCAGCAGCGGGCCGAAGAAGAGGGATGCCATGAAGCAGACGGCCACGGTGATGGCCGTCAGACCCGTCCGCCCGCCCTCCCGGATCCCCGCCGTCGACTCGATGTAGGTAGTCACGGTGGAGCTCGAGCCCGCGCTGAGGACCGTCGACCCGGCGTCCACGAGGAACGCCCGGTACTCGCCCTCGAACCCGCCGGACTCGTCCGTGAACCCGCCGTACTCGGCCATGGAGTACATTGTCCCCGTCGTGTCGAGGACGTCCACGTAGAGCAGCGTCAGCAGGGCGAGCCACACGTTGCCGTACCGGAAGCCGCCGAAGCTCAGCTGCCCCGCGGTGCTCTTGATCATGTGGAAGTCGACCACCTTCTTGAAGTAGGAGAAGCCGGCATTGCCCGCCGGCGTGTCCGGGAACACCGTCACGCTCGTGCCCTGATCCACGACACCACCGTGACGAACAGGATGCCGTAGATCATGCCCCCCTTCACGTCCCTCGCCAGGCACGTCGCCGTGATGAGAAACCCGACGGCGCCGAGCCAGAACGTCAGGCTGCGCATGGTGCCGCCCAGGCACGCGCCGGTGACCGGGTCCACCTCGGAGCAAGCTGTCAGGGTGACCAGCGTCGACGGGCTGGCGCCGACGAGCCCGACGCCCTGGTGCGCCTGGAGGCCAGTGAAGGCCAGGAACAAGCCGATGCCAACCGCGGAGGCAAGCCTGATGTTTCTCGGGATCATCCGCGCCAGCCCGGAGGCCGACGGCGGACAGCGCGAAGAAGACGATGCCCTCCACCATCACGACGGCAAGCGCCGTGCTGTAGGTGATGGGGCCCGAGCCGTGAAACCGACCATGTTGTAGGCGAAGTAAGCGTTGGCGCCCATGCCTGGGGCCAGCGCCAGCGGGAGGTTGGCGAACAGGCCCATGGACAAGGAGCCAGCCATGGCGGCCACCGCCGTGGCCACAATAAGGTCGCTCTTGGTACGCGCCAGGCACTGCTCGTACCCCGGGTTAGGCCCAACTGTGCACTCCGGCCCGGGCGCGGCCGCCGTCGAGTTCGCGCCGCCCACCACCGCCGTGCAGTCCCGCACCGTGCACGGCCCGCCGGAGTCGGTCAGGATGGCCGCGTTGACGGAGATGATGTAGGCCATGGTGAGGAACGTGGCGGCGCCGGCGCGGAGCTCCTTGGTAAAGGAGCTCTTGCGGGCGTCCAGCGAGGTATCTTCCCAAGCTGCTCGACGCCACGGCCCGGTTCACGGCGGCCTCGGCTTCCGAGAGCCGGTGCCATGGCGCCGTCCTCTTCGACGTCATTTTCTTGCTCTTCTCTAACACGAGCTGAGAGTTGATGAGTTGAGACTTTAGACTCATGGTCTTACGAGTCTGGGGGATCCGGGACTTTATAGCGCAAGTGGGCCCACACGGGCGTCCTTTCCTGGGAATGCTGCACACAGAGAATTTTGCAGGGTCCACTTTTCAGAAATTTATTCTGCGTGTAATGATATTTAACTTGTGACGACCAGCTGATCGTCTCTCTGGTCACGTGGCTAGCACTGAGATTAAGTACATTGCATGTTTTCATTAGGAACTGATGATCACAGTCACTTGTTAGTCAGTTATACGTAAGTTTCACTTTTGTACCAGCCTTAAAAATAAAGTTGCATAAGATGTGCACATTAAGTTGCGTGACATCTGTTTCAACCTAAATGAACCTAAATTAATTTTGACGGAACATTTACATCTATTGTTTCTTCAGTAGTAACAAGGGATTCACAATTGGAGTGGTAAATACCACTGGCTTGGAGCTTCCCACCTATGGTTCAAATTCTGAGTGTGACATCATTTATGTTGTAGGGTATTCCTCTGTAGTTTTCTTTTACAAAAAATCAGGTAAAAGAAAGAGTCCACTAGCTAACAAGTACGGGCACACAGGATACTACACTAACGAGTCTTATGATGCTAATATTTTAGGCATATTTCCTAGGAGTTGTGCGTTCCATCAAGTGCACGCGGGATACACTAACGAGTCCTATGATGCTAATATTTTAGGCAAATTGCCTAGAGTTGTGCTTTCCATCAAGTGTCCAAGTTAACAGCGCGAAGTCACGAAAAACTACACCACTGGCACCCAAATGGGATAATCAATGTATCGGGGAACATGCAAATGCAGTTGGGTTTCTCGGTAGTTCAGAAAAGAAACAAGCCACTTGCATTGTGTGCCAGGGAGCTTCAACTGATACTACGAATCAATAATAATGTGTTCCGAGCCACAACAAATATTGTACATTGTTCTACGAATCAATAATAATGTGTTCCGAGCCACAACAAATATTGTACATTGTTTTTTTGAGTAAAGTGCACGGCCAGTCCCTAAACTATCATGGATGTGTCATCCCGGTCTATGAACTCTCAAATTGACCGTTTATGTCCTCAAACTTGTTGGGTTGTGTCACTCTGGTCCCTAAACTTGCAAATCACCCGCTTAGGTCCTCAAACTTGTTCAATTGTATCACCCGGTCCCCAAACTTGGTTTTGAGACTCATCCGGGCAAAAGCTGGGCAATCTAAAATTTTATATAAAAAATTCATAATTTTTCATACGAACTTGAACGAAGATAAACTTTATATCAAAATTGTAGCCTTCAACGTGATCTACAACCTTGTAGTTGAAATTTTTTTTAGCTAAAATTGTTTAGGGTCCTAAAATATTATTGTATGTCTAGATTTTGAAATTAGAAAATTAAAATTAAATTTTGAGACATTAGGCAACTTCAAATAAAAAACTTTTCAACATAAAGTTGTAGATAGTATTGATCACTATAACTTTCATATAGACCATATCAATATAAAAAATTGTTTAATAATTTTAAATTTTAAATTTCAAATCTATAAACATACCACAGTATTTGGGACCCTAAACAGTTTTAACTAAAAAACTTTTCAACTACAAAGTTGTAAATCGCTTTGAGGGCTACAATTATGATATAAAGTTTGTCTTCGTTCGAGTTCGTTTGAAAAAATATTAATTATTTTTTGATATAAAGTTTTAGATCGCTTTTGATTTGACTTGGATGAGATTAAAAACTAAGTTTGGGGGACCGAGATGACAAAGTTTGAGGATCTAAATGGGTGATTAAGTTAGAGACCGAGGATAACACAACCCGACAAGTTTGAGAACCTAAACGGTCAATTTGAAGTTCATCAGACGAGCAACCCGCGATGGTTGGGACCGACCGTGCACTTTATTCTTTTTTTTTTTTGTTGCGTTATTGCGTGAGGCCTGCACGTTTTACGTACAGCGCGAGGTCAAACAAAAGGTACTACACCATTGGAAGCAAATGGAGGATTATTGAATATGGGTACGTACGGTCTTTGATATTTCCTTCACAACTTGATAAAATATCAACTGTCCTGCTGTATAGGCCGGCTTTGTATATATAATATCTACCACGCTACTAGCTAGCTGGCAGCATGCCATGTATGCATTTTTTTTCTTTCTTTTTTGTTTCATACTATCATGACCATGTAGCAGCTAGCAACTACCAACCATGATTACTCTCTCATATTCTATCACTGAATCCACTTTGCCGGCAATCTCATAATGATCCAAAGCCTTAATTTTACATTGAAACTGATTTCCTTCGTCCCCTTTGTTCTAGATAGATAGGCTACTTCCAATCTACGGATGCTGTAAAATTTCGTTTTCTCTGATGAATAAATGACCCTCATAATTTCTACCAAAATCACCTGTCTGCAAGAACTGACAGAATGATGCGAGCAGTATCGTGCGACAGTAGAGATGTACAAAGTTCACATGCGCATGCGCTGATGCGTATTGTACCATGCGAGTGACCTGTGATATTTTGGTAGAGGATTTTGTCGGTCTCCCCAACAGAACAATGCAGCAGGTACTACGACGTACTCGCGGCCAAAGCGCACAGTCAGGCTGTGATGTAAGCGTGGATACGCCCCAGTGCTGGTGGAAAAACAACCTTTGTTCCTACACATTAGTTCTGGTTGAATTTTGAAACCGAGACTAAAGGTTTTGGGACGACGTGGTCATGAGTGGTAGGAGAGCTCCGACCCTTTAGTCAGACTAAAAGCCCCTTTTAGTCTCGGTTCGTCCTTTAGTCTAGGTTGGTGGACTAAAGACGAACAGACAAAGGGTCTCCATGATTCTTATAAGAGGATTGCATTCTCTACTCAATCACATATGCTGTATAGGTAAGATGGTAAGGAAGCTACACGCGAGGCTACAGGTCACGAGTTCGAATCCCCGCACCGCGCACGCGTATATTTCGCGTGAAAAAATGGTGTGACTTGTGACTTGTGACTTGCGCGTGTGTAGGGGCCTCCTAGGAATTTTCATTTTTTTTTGACGTTGGCGTGCCCCTCCCCCCTTTTGTCTCGGTTGGTAATACCAACCGAGACTAAACTCTTAGCCCGGTTAGGCACCCGGTAAGAAAGAGGAAGGCCTTTTGTCTCTACGTATTAGTCTCGGGTGGGGCTTTAGGGACTTAACGCCTTTCCCACCCGGGACGAAAGACCCTTTTTCCACCGGTGTATGTGCCAATCGAAAGATCTTGTAGCGTAACGTTAGTGCGCGGATGGGCTGGACTCGTCTTCTTCGTTGCTTCCGAGCTCCTACCATAAAACTAAGCTTGATGGGGTCAAAAGATCCATGAGGTTTTCATTAAGAGAAGTAACCTTCTTCGGGTTTAGAAAGTCCTCGAACACTCCAACAAGATCGGCGAGGGAATTTTAAAATTAGTTCCATAAATAAGCTTGCAGGAGGAATCAAACATAGATCTACCGACACGACTATACCCAACTCTTCTAACCAACTAAACTTGAAGAGCTTCGGTTTATGAACTCCTACCATACTCTACTCTCCGTCCGCTTCCATGTTTTTAGACCAATGATCACCGGCGCTTGCATGTACACAAGGGAGCTCAAGTTCCAATAATAAATATATGAGCTCAACTTTTGCATGTACTTCAGAGTCTATGTTTTCGGGTTGTGTTCAGCAGGTCTGCCAGCTTGTGTCCATCAGAAGTCCGTTTCATTTGGGTTGTAACCGACCTTTGTACCAATTCTTCTTCTGCTTAATACAATGATACGCTCCGCGCGTATTCGAGAAAATAAATATATGAGCTGCACGCTGTATTTGAGATTGTGATTTGTGAACCAAACCATTTTGACCCACTGCAAACGAGAAATTCCCAATTCCCCGCCTGATGCTGACATGTGTCTGTCCGTGTGCCACTTATCATGTATCGTGCACCAACTTTGAGTCTCTGAAGATACAGATGAATGTCGTACTACAACCACTCAAGAAACTTGTGAAATAATGCTTCCCGCGAGTCCGCGGAGATCAGAGTCAACCACCCCCAAGTGCACGGTACACTTTTTTTTGGGCGGGTAAGTGCACGGTGCATATCAGTAAAACGACACCACTAAATCAATGCCAGCAAATGGTACTATATATTAGCTAGGAGCTTTTAATTTTATTTATTATATATGTTGTGCATATGAATTTTCAATCTAGTTAGTGTAGTGATAACATACTCATGCGCTAGTAAATGCATATCGTGTCACCGGTCGTACATGCATTCAACACAAAATATTGATGTTTTTAAGGATTTCAATAAAATGAATTGTTTTCATCTTAAAATTTGCATTAGTGAGAGAAATGAGTACCCCTGGGTCCCCACCGATCAGGGTCTCAGAGGTCCCTGACAGGTGGGTCCGACCGGTTAGGCGACCCGCCGACCTGCGTGTGGGCCCAGCAGACCTTATCCGCAAGACCTCCAGAAGACTTGGCGTGCAAGTCAAGACACGAGACGCGGCATCGCCCACCACTCCAAAGATTACGGGGGCTTAGATTGTTTCCCAAGTTGTATCTGATTGTAACCGACCCGGACACTAGGTCCACCGACCTTGTCAACCCTAGTCCGTCAGACTATATAAGGCGGCCTAGGATCTCTCATCAAGACACGTAAGCTCTTGCGCACTGACAATACAAACACCACCACCAACTGGACGTAGGGTTTCTTGTTGGAGGCTGAGCAGTATAAATCGCCTTGCCCCCTATGTCTTGTCAAGATTCCCATGTGCTCATCGTACAACCATCTGCTCTTTTAGCTCCTAGATCGTCCTCTTTAACCTGCAAACCCCCTAGCGGGTCTGTCCACCTGACAATTGGTATAGCAATTGAAGATGAAACATATATGTGTTAGAGATGGTATCAAGTTGACGTACAAGCATGAAGTGAAACGTTTAAAACTTTGACTCTTTAAATACTTGGTTTGGAGATGGCAGATGCATGCATGAATTTGGTCGAAAGAAACTAAAAGCTTAATTTTTTAAAAATAATAGCAGTGTATTTTATAAATATTACAAAGTTTTGTTAGTTTATTTGCATGTGTTCATCACAGTCGTTACTAATCTTGAATGTTAGCATTTTGTAAATTTTCAGAAGAAATGTGTTTCTGACCAGCAGAGTATACTTAGGAAAAGAACTAATAAAAAAACTTTGTAGGAAACAAACATTGTAGGAAGCTATATAGAATTTTGGTCCGCAGACCTTTCACCATAGTCGCATTGACGGTTTGACCGGATGGTCCAGGGGATAAATTGAAAGGCTACCATTCTGCCTTAACCATGCAGGATTCCTAGTGCTATTAGATATGCTAGATCTAGCATCCATGTCGAACAATTTGACATTGTTGTCTGCAATACCGGAACCGCGGTCGGCACGGTAAGGAAATTAAAGGGCACACGCAGGTACCTAACCTGTAACTCATCACGCGCTAATTAATCAATAGTGCAAGTAGACGTGGTAATGGATTTTGGAAAATCCAAATCCAATTGGATTTTTTCCTTTTGAACTTCGTTGGACTGGATTACTTTGGATGTGGATGTCCACATGCTAAATTAAATTGGATGTCCAATCAGTATTGGATGTCCAAGCGGGAGCTTTTAATTCTAATGTCCGGCTCTGGACGTGGGTCCTGCATATAGATTTGGCTTCACCGATTTGCACGAAGTAGCGAACTGTCATATTATGGCATCTCACCAAATTTTGGTCAAATCCGCTAAAATTTTATAGTGTGAACGCGAGATTTTAATTCTAGGGTCCGGCCCTAGATGTGGGTCCCACATATAGATTTGGCTTCACCGATTTGCACTGAGTAGCGGACTGTTATATTAAGGCATCTCACCAAATTTCGGTCAAATCCGCTAAAATTTTATAGTGTCAACGCGAGCTTTTAATTCTAGGGTCCGGCTCCGGACGTGGTCCCACATATAGATTTGGCTTCACCGATTTGCCTTTGAGTAGCGGTTTGTCATGTTAAGGCATCTCATCAAATTTCGGTCAAATCCGCTAAAATTTTATAGTGTGAACGCGATCTTTTAATTCTAGGGTCCGGCTCTAGACATGTGTCCCACATATAGATTTATCTGAGTAGTCAACCTGGTGGTGGTTGGATTATATTGTTGGATATTGGATTTTGAGTGAGTGAATTGGATTGGATTGGATGTGAGCTTTATAATTTAGGATCTTACTGGATTTTTCTTCTTTGGATTATGGATGTTGATCCATTCCCACGTATAAGTGCAAGCCAGCGGTCAAAACGCACACTTTTTTGGTTAGGCCGGTTTCTACTCTGCCAACCGAGTGGCTTGGGCACGCGAGAAATTGACCCTGAAATAATGCTGATCGCTAGTGCTAATTTTTGAAAACTTTCTGCCCTCCTCTGCCTAATTTCAGATGAGTTGGCAAAATGGTTAGCTGGTAATCCCCTATATTGTCAAACTAGCTAGGCACCTAAAAGGCGGATGCTACTCTGTGATTGAGCTTCTGCAACCACCATCGTCTGCACCGTAGCAGCTATAACCATATACAAATAGGAAATGCTTGTTCGTGCACATCTATAAAATTCGTCATCTGAACGACATGTGGTGCCAATGCGCATTCGTTGAGCACCACAATCTTGCACTATGATCGATTCATTTGATTTTGCGTGAGTATACTATGGGAGAGGAGATCCGTCGATATAATTAGCAAAGCAAGTCCTATGATGAACATAGAGTAGTGGGATGGAGATTCATGTGATCTCGCTTGCTCAACTGTTTCGAAAGGGCCAAAGCCTAAAGATCGATTTGCTACTCCTGAACATGATTTGGAGATTTCCTTTGTGCGAAGTCTTCATCTTCCCAGTGGATATAGTAGTGCACATGTCCGGCTTTAGTTCGTCATCAGGCCGGAATTTTTAAAGGAATAGATTCCTCAACAATTCCCCGTGCAATAGAATAGGACGACAAATTATGACGGATTGCTTAATTGGAATTTTCAACTACAAAAAGCGTCCAACTTTGCTTACACACCAAACAGTTGTTCGGATACTCTTTTTGAGCATATACAAATAAGTAATTCATATGGTCATCTTTCTGTCGTCAAGTAGTGCAGCGTGTGCTATTGCGTCTGGCATAAATTTTAGGGTCTTCTTGATTAAAGGAAAATCTTGGAATTCTTGTGCCACCAAATAGTTTCATACTCCTTTATCGATAAAAATAAAATAGTTCCTACTACAGTTTAGGCACATATTTAATAAACTTCTTGCACCCTTGCAAAATATTACCAGCTCTAACTTAATAGTTAATATACTCTCTTTGTCCAAAATATTACTATTCATTTTGTATTTTCTATATACATATCTTTTGCTATGATATATATATATATATATATATATATATATATATATATATATATATATATATATATATATATATATATATATATATATATATATATATATATATATATATATATATATATATATATATATATATATATATATATAGGTGCATATCAAAGTTATGTATCTATAAAAATTAAAACAAATAGTAATTTGAGACGGAGAGAGTACCTCGGATGTTATACAATTTAATTTCTAGGTAAGAAGGCATCCCAATGTCATCTTCAATGTGTTTAACAAGAGCAATGCAAGTTGAAGGTCCGCGCGTCATTGCATTGAGATTTAAGAGAGACGTAACTGGCCGGTTCATGGCATATACTTGACCTGCGTGCACCTCCAAGTCTTGGGACACTCCTTCAATTGGAAGTGAGTATACAGTCCAATATTCTAGCAATTAATCTTTGAACTATTTTAGTTGATGAAGAATCCGACATGAGACTACGAGTTGAGGAAAAATGGCCAACAAGCAGGATGAGGGTGTTGGGTAAAGGCGATCCAGGTGGGAGCCGCCTCTTCTTTCAGCACGGCGCTCAAATATTCCTCACACCAGACCCAACACAATGCGATCCTCCCCACGTACGCAATCGATTGCTTCTCTTCCCGCACCTCTCTCTACCGACTGGCCGCCGAATTTGGTCTCAACAAATCAAAAGTTGCGAAAGGAACATATGTTGCCAAGTGCTGTGGTGTCGACAGCTCGATCTGGGCTCTTGTGGCCAAATTACGTTCACTACTTTGAATGTAAAAAGGAGAAAGAAAAAAACAGAGAGGGGAATGATTTGTGCTCCTGCTGCGTGAGGTGGTGCCGTGGTGGCATCAATTATGGGAGAGTAGTAGCAGCAAGCAACTCGGCAGAGGGGTTGGTTACAACTGGGGTTCTGGTAACTAATTTTGACTTAAAAATTAAGAAAAAAGTCTCCAGGAAATTTAACTACATATTCGTGGTTTTCTCAGGTAAAATGAGTTTTTTTAAATGGAATAAAATTAAGAGTAATTTGTGTGTATCATACAACAACTTGTTAGATGGGTGGATATTAGTCCAATAACTTGTAATATGCTCAATATACTACAATAACGTGTCATGTGCACTACGTGAAAACCTCAAATAGGTCACGCAGCATTTGTAACGGACCCTTAACACCCGTTACATGGACCCCATCTGTAACGGTTGTTGTTCGGCGCCCGTTACGCATAAGCGTGGCAGGCTCGACCCGACGTGGCCAACACGGCTGCTACTAATGACTTGCGATGGCGACTTGCCGGGCTTCTTCGGTTATTATTCTTTGTAACGGACGTTAAAACGCGACCGTTACGAAAGTTAAAGTATCCGTAACGGGCTCTTTAAATCCGTTACCGATCACTGCCATATCGGTAACGTGCTTTTAAGTCCGTTATCGATGACAATTTGGCGCTTACTTAGACTCGGAGCTCAATAATTGAAGTCCATTACCATCTCATCGCCGTCAAATATTTGACTATGTCATCATAGCAAATATTGGATATCACACAAACATATAATCATGTCTCTTAAATAAGATGAAAAACCACAAGTACACATAGATAGTAGTCATAAGAGCATATTCTACATATTTAAGATGCATATATAGCTAGCATCACATGTTCACATATGACATGCATAATGTTCGAGAACAAACAGATTCACATGATCACATCTGACGTGCATCAGCAGGGGCACTAGTTAGATGGCTTCTTTTGTGCTACAGCCTCAAGTTCAGCTATCTTTGCCTCTAGTTTTACAAGTCTTTCCTGCTCAAAGATTCTTCTTTGCAGCCGGCAAGTTCAATATCCTTCATCTTCGTGCGCCTTTAAGCTTCTCCACCTCGATTCTAATATTTTCGACCATTTGCTAGAGACTTATGTCGTCCACAACCTTGTCATCCATCCTTCTATCCACCTTGTCGAGTACTTTCCAGATGCAGTGAAGATCCTCCCGAGTAACAACACATTTCTACAACAAAGGCAAATTGATGCAAGTTTCATAATTAGATTGCCAAGTTTAATATCATGAAAGATGTAACTAGTCAAACAAGAAAGTTGTTTAGTCAGAATCGGGTTCGTGGACTTGGTTGATCCTGTGGATTTGTTTCAGATCATGTCAATGTCCTCCCAAGCTACAACACCTCCCTAAAACAAAGGCCTTTGGATGTTCATTAATAAAAGTCGATGTAGCATGGAGATTCAGAAATTGAAGTAGTATATAGAATAAGTTCAACAATTTTGTGAGCAGCATATGATGAGTACCATGTATTAAATTTCAAGCATAACAAAATTTCTACTCGAAAGGTTAATAATTTTCCTCCCGAGTAACAACACATTTCTAAAACAAAGGCAAATTGAAGCAAGCTTCACAATTAGATTGCCAAGTTTAATATCATAAAGTTGTAACCGGTCAAACAAGAAAGTTGTTTAGTCAGAACTAGGTTCAACTCCTGCGCTTCTCTTTACCAATGTCATCCTTCTTCATTCTTTCCATCTTGTTTAGGAATGTGCATGTAGTCTAAGATCTTCTTGAGCTTGTTGATTTCGTCCGATCCTGACAATGTCATGTGCTGGTACAACAACTTCCTAAAACAATGGAAAATTGATGCATTGGAACCATTGATCAGTGAAGGCACTGGATGTTCAGTTAATAAAAGTCGCTGAGCATGAAGATTCAGAAATTGAAGCGATACGTAATGAGTTCAACATTTTTGTGAGCAGCATATGATGAGTACCAGGAATTCAATTTCAAGCATAAATCTAACTTCAAGCATACCAAACTCGAGGAAGGCTCGGCCTGCCGGGCGTGGAGTGCACCCCCTTGGCGCTTGCGTGTGTGTACGGCCTCCTCCCCCTGGTCGACGAAGAACCGACCTCTCGCGGAACCTCACTCTCTTGGCGGGCGGGCATGGCCTTCTCTCTCCTCGCCGCAGTAACCTCCTCTTGAGTCGCGGAACGACTGCTTTCCGCCGGCCATCTCTGCGATGGAGACGAGGAAGGAGAAGGGGATCGGAGAGAAGGCGACGGAGACGAGGAAGGCAGAAGGTTTGAGAAGGAAGGCGTAATGGCGATCGAGTGGCGGAGGGAGTGGCTTTTGGTCAAACATTGGGAACAAAGGATACGTGGATAAGCCAAACCTCGTATGCAATGCACAGGGGCGGCGCGTGGGGCCGGCTCTCCCTCGTCGGTTTGGAGGGGTAAATGCGACGTGGAATAACCATCCCATGTAGTCTCCTTTGTATCTGTCTTGATTGATGGTCAGCCCGATCTCTCGTGGCTCCATTTCGACATGGGCATAATCAACAAAAAATCTTTTGAGACAAAACAGACATAATATAGATAAAGATAACTTGTCTACATATATAGATAAAGATTACTTGTCCACAAAGATCCACACAGATATACATAATTATTACAAACAGTTAATAACTTGTCCATCTAGCTAGGCCTTAACTTGCCCGTCACATTTTTACAACGGTCATGCTATCTGACCATGCACATCAACAAAAGCATGCCCCCTTCAACATCAACAAAAGCTTGGTATCTTCAACTAAGGTTTGCCTTTTTTGTAGCCTCTTCAAATGCAACCAAGGTATCTTGAAACACATCGAGCGATCTTCCATGGGCTCGCAGATTTTGTTCACCACAAACTTGTACCGCCTCATGAATGCAGCCTTTTGAGGAGGATGTGCATTTCTTCCTTAATATTATCAACCCCGGGTTTCACATATTCCCAACAAAGGTCATGCCATTTTGATTCCTATGGAATGAAAAACATAGGAAAGTTGCTACATTGATCATCTGGATGAACCATAGGAATGAGAAGATTGAGATAGACAAAGGAACAAGCTAGTCATTTCATAGGAACAAGTTGCTACATTGATCATGTTAGAAATCCTACAAATTCTCTATGGAACAAGTAGATCAAGCTCATCAAGCTCAAGCTGCTCCATTTATAGAACGGATATGAGGTCCTCTACACCTTCGCCGCTCCCTTGACCCTCGCCGTTGTAAGACATTTGCCGTCGCAGACGTGAGGCAGCGCCTTGCCCTCTTCTCGCCGCACGCTCCTCCCTCGTTGCTTGGCCCTCGTCGAACCCGAGAGGATCCGGTCGATGACGCTCATCTCCGGCTTTGGGTTCGCTGCACCGCCGCTTGGCCCCTCTCCGACGGTCATCGTTGGAGCCGTCTTCGCCGTAATCTCGACGGCACGCGTGGATCTGCGGCATCGCATCGCCTCGCTTCTCCTCCTCGATACACGGTGCGCGGGTCGCCCGCTGCTTGGCCACTCACCGGCGCTCATCGTGGTGTCCCCGCCTCCGCTCACCTCGCCGGCGCCTCCGCCACCTCCACTAATCCCTAGTGAGAAATTAGGAAAGGCGTGGTGTGCGCGCTTATCCATTTGGGATCTTATATTCATTTTCCAAAATGGAGAGTCATTGGCGACGTAGGTTCGAGAACCCACGTCACATTAGTTGTCGCAATGGGGCGGCAACGGTTATCTTTTATATAGGGTTCCGACCCGACACGTGGGCCCGACTATTTTTTTTGAAATGAAACTTGCTTCCTCAAATATTAGAACCCATAAAACAGCACCTATAAATTCATTAAAAATATGAACAATTAGTAGTTGGTCATTTAGTATTCGAATAAAATATCAGCAGGCACACTTGTGTAACCAAAATTATCAAAATTTGAATTTTGATCTTGTGTTTGGGATATAATAATTCTAATAACGTATTAGGTTGGTCTAAAAATTCTAAAAATTTAGTTGGCAACATAATTTGGGTCCCTAAACTTGTCATAAAAATTTCAAGTGGTTTCTAAAAGGAAGATCATACTTGTGTACAAATGTGTACATCTCTCACATAGTTTCCTAGAATGTTACTGACATGAAGTTTTCCACACTTTACAACATGTTCGAACTCATATAGATTTGAAAATTTAACACAACCTTGTGTCCATCTTAACAATACGAATACAAAGTTTCATTAGTAATGGTTGTGTAAAACAAATATTATTTCTATGTTCTACTTATAAAGTACAAGATAAGGCATAAAAACATTACTAATGAAAAGGAAATATACACTAAACAATGAAATTAATGAAAAGATGGCGATTTTGGAAAAAATAAGAAAAACAATCATCAAATTTGGATTACGATGACCGAGAAATACGTGATGAAAAAATTTGGTTCCAGATTAAAAGGAGAAAGGAGAATTGTTTCCTAGTTGGTTTCCGAATAAAGGTATTAATAAATTAAAATAAGCAATATGAACAGATTGGAACTTGAAAAGAGGTATTGAAATAAGGTATATGAACAGATTTATGGACGAGGAGAAAGTCTTTTGTCAAATGCGACATTGGTTAGTGGACACTGCCGCCACCAGCATCGCTGCCCGAGGCGTAGTGGCGTGTCGTGGAGATCGTCACCGACGGTTCCCCATCCTTGTCATATAATGCCCCGCCAAGAGCTTTCTTCCATAAACTCAAGCCGCCACCAAGAAAACCCCAACACCACCATCGCCTCCGGTCACTAAGAGCTTTTTCTTCCTCAACGCGCATGGCATCGTCTGGAGTGAGCCATCGAGGAAGCGGGAAGGAGGAGGACGACAACGACGAAAGCCACCGCCGGCCGTCTCATCCAGAGGCGCCGGAAGGCGCCGAGGAGGCACGGCACCGCCGCCTGCAGCCCTCCTCTCTAAGTTCTCAACTAGTTTTGGACAACATTTGGTCCAGTCCAACTCTTGGACAAGCTGTGAAGCTTCAACAGTGGTCGCTTTCTGCCACGACCCAACGATCCGCTGCAGAGGTCCGTGAAGGATTTCGCCTTCAAGATCCATTGGTTGGCTGCGGACCTTGTTGAGAGAGTCTGGTCGGTCCGGGCGACGGCGATGACGGCGGTGACGGAGGCGATGGCGACAATGGCGGCTTCGACGGTGATTTAACGCGCCTCGGTGGGTCCGACTCGACCGACGGGCTCCTCCCGCGGCGACAAGTCTTCTACCTTAGCTTAATTAATTTGTTCCTCCACCGTGTGTCCATCCTCCTCCTGCTTTGTTCGTGGAACTCTGCTTGTTCCTCCTGTGTGTTTGTTGAACTTGTGATGAACTACATCTAAGTGGCAGGGGAGAGGGGCTTTTGGTCAAACATTGGGAACTCTGCTTGTTTGTCATGAACATGTTCCTCTATTAATATGTGTTCCTCCGTGTGTTTGTTGAACTTGTCATGAACTACATCTAACAATGGCAGAGTGGCAGAGTGGCAGCGGGGCAACAATGAATTGCAATGTTTGTTACTACTCTATTTGTTAGTGAAAAGATTCTGAGTTTCGAAATGTCAGGTGCGGTGGTTAATTTCACAATCGAAATGTCAACTAGATGAATTGATGAAATTTGTGATATGTGACACATTAAGATTTGTGACCCAATTGTCATTCCATTCCATTTTCTTCATTCATACATTTAAGTTTGTCATCTGTGACAAATTTTTCATTCCTCATTCACACAGATGAAACAAATTAAAGCACCACTTTTCACATCCCCATTACTTCTTTGCAGCATACATCCCCAGTAAACATCAAATACTACACAAACAAAGACCCACAATAATCAAGTTCATCTTCCGGATCACATTGTCCGGTGCTTTCCTCTGATTGTCGCTCCCAAGTTGACAATCCACTGAATCAACTACTTCATCGATCACGTCTGCCCAGTTCGACGGTCGAAAAGATATGACGCCAGCATCCTTCAGCATCTGGAGATACTCCTTCTCAAAACGGTAATATCCACAAAGCTTGGGGAACTGTACAAATCAAAAGCACATAAGAATCCTAACTCAGATTTGGGAAATCACAGCTTAGACTACTCACCACATTCCTCGCACACTTGAAATAAAGACGACCGTGGTTTTCACCTTCCTTCTACGTCCTCCCCTCCACCACCCGAGCCATACCACAGTCCGGGCAAGGGACCAGTGGGAAGCCGCAGCTCACGGCGGATCCAAGCCGATGGAGTGAATGCGGCTGCCCGGCCACCTTGAAACCTGCCCTGCCACGTCCACCTCTAGACGAATCGGCGTAGTGCGACATGTGCGCGACGGTGGGGAAAGGAAGGGCGGGAGGCGGTGGAGCTCAGAGCGGGGAAGAAGAAGCAGGGAGCTCAGAGGTTAGAGCGTCGTGTGTGCTGCGCTTATCCCATTCGGGATGTTATATTCATTTCCAAAATCGAGAGTCATTTCCGACGCGGGTTCGAGACCCCGCGTCTCATTTGTTGTCAGGTGGGTTCGACCGGCAACGTTATCTTTTATATAGGCCGGCGCTAACACGTGGGCGCAGTAATTTTTGAAATGAAACTTGCTTCCCTCAAATATTAGAGCCCATTAAACAACACCTAAAAATTCATTAAAAATATGAACAATTCGTAGTTGATCATCTAGTATTCGAATAAAATATCGCAGCACACTTGTGTAACCAAAATTATCAAAATTGGATTTTTTATCTCATGATTGGGATATAATAATTGTAATAACGTCTTAGGTTGGTCTAAAATTCTACAAATTGACTTGGCAACATAATTTGGGTCCCTAAACTTGTCATAAAAATTTCAAATGGTTTCTCAAAAGGAAGATCATACTTGTGTACAAATGTGTACATCTCTCACATAGTTTCCTAGAATGTTATACTTCAACACTGAAGTTTTCCATACTTCACAACATGTTCGAACTCATATACATTTGAAATTTTAACACAACCTTGTGTTCACCTTAACATTACGAAATACAAAGTTTCATTAGTAATGTTACTTGTAAGAAACAAGATAAAGACATATAAACAACATCCAGGAAATGGAGTTATATACGAAACAATATCATAAATGAATAGAGGTTTATTTTAGAAAAATCAGAAACAAATATCATCAAATTTGGATTACGAATGACGGAGAAATACATGATTCAAATCTTTGATTGCAGATTAAAAGGGGAAAATGAAGCGAACCGTTCTTCATTCGAATAGAACTAGCCCACCGACGCTGCTTTTCCCAATAATATTGGGCCTTTCAGTATTAAGGCCCACACATGCCCACTCGCGCTAGGGTTAGTAGGGAAAGACTCCTCCCTCATGCAGTCGCCTCCTCACTCCCCTACTGCCGTTTTCTCCTCGCGCCGCCTTCCTCCTCGCCCTCCGCCCGCCGCCTCACCCTCACCTTCCTCCTCTCACCCTCCCCCGCGACGCGATGCATGCTACACACCTTCACGAGACGCGCACCACACCACCCCTCACCTTCCAAATGACGAGACTAGGGAGGAGGAGGAGGGATCCAGACGAGGTCGACGCGAGGACATGGCGACTAGAGATCCCTCCGCTCCGACAAAGGACAAGGTGAACTGCATGCTAGAAATCCTCCTACATCATTAAGATACATTCTTGACTATGCTCACCAAGAGCGTAGCCACATTGGGGCCACCAGCCGCCCACTAATCCGCCATAACTCGACTATGTTCCTTCTTCTCAACGATATTTTTAAGCTTCAGTAGTATTTCTAGATGGTGCCATGACTCATAGGACCTTAGTACTAGCTAATTTGTGTCTTTGTTCTTCAAATTTAAGACTACATTTTGAAAATTTTTGCTAAAATTTGTGCAACTGCAGCATATAGATGTGTGAATTGGTGTGTGTTTCATTTTGGTTTGGTCCGTCATTAGGTGTCGCCCCAGCTAATTTTTTTTTCTGGCTCCGCCACATTGATGCTCAGTTAGGGTTTCGAGTTTCAAAACATATACTTAGCATTTTCCTTTGACTCACTCTTATATTTGGTTTTGCTCTTGTTCCATATGTACATTTGGACATTCTCCAAGTTGAATAAGTACCTCATCAGCAATAGAGGCAGCGAGCATCTTCCTCTTTAAAATGGTAAGGTCGTATTGCCTAAACTAATTTTTTGGTTTCTGAATATTGCATTTATGTTAATGGTTTACCATAGAACCAATGAGATTATAGTGGGCTAAACTAGTTACTGTAATTATTTTCTCATTTGTATGGTCTTGTACATAGTTCTGTGGGTGTTGATTAGATAAATGCTTAGCTGTTATGCATGGTTAACTAAAAATGTGCTCTACTTGTCTCCTGTTGTAGCATGTCTCCTGGGAGAGCTAGCAAGTATGGTCTCGCTTTTGTGCTATTCTTGGACACCGAAATGACCTTTCTCATAATCCCTTGACAATTAATTCACAGGATAACTCACGAGGACCACCGACCGAGCAATTTGAAGAAGATGCATATAATGAAGAAGATGGATATGCCACCGCTAGTGAAGAACAAGAGCATGTGGTGGGGCTGGGCCGAGCCAGAGTGCCAAGGACAACAAAGTGGCCAAGAGACAAAATGGTAGTCACCGAGGTTGAGAGAGGGGATGCCAGCATCATTGACACAAAAGCGTGTTCGTGGCGCTTGTGGCTCATCGCTAGACAAAAGATACCTTTGGATTTGCTGTAAATAAAAAACTAAGCGATGAACAAAAGTGGTACTTGTTTGAAACCTATATGGTAAACACTTGGAGTTCCAGTGAAGACATGAAAGAGCAGTGCATTCAAGCTTTTGTGGAAGATTGCAGCCAAGGCATGGAGACAATTCAGATTTCAGCTTAGGCGTAGATTTTATCGAAAAGGACTCGAGCCATTTGGAAAGCACGACTTTATCAAGCCGGAAGAGTCGATGAGTTTGTGAAACAACAGAAACCGAGGAAGCCTCATCTCTTAGTGGCAAGTTCAAGTCACTCAAGCCTCGAACACAAACGAGCACAAAGCATGGGTCGGTTATTGTGGAAAACTACCACCGTGGGAGGAAGAGGACAGAAATTAGCCGCTACCGATCGCCAACCCATATGATGCCATCACGATGATCGCTCTAGGAATTGGATGCGAGCAAGGAGTAAGCTAGTGGTGAAAGACGGTGTTGCCAAGGTAGTGTTCAACAAAGTAGCAAATGAAAGTGTGGCTGCAGACATCATGGAAAAGAATGCACATGCGTAATCTTCAGAATGACTTCATGGTCGAGGGAGAATGATGCTAAGTCGGTGCTTGGGCCACCAACAACTGTCGCTGCAGGTGGTGTCTCCAACTGTGGCTGGAAGTTTGCATGGCCTCAACACGCTCCATGTACAGAAGAGGAAGAGGCCAAGATCGACTCATCGCTTGATAAGCAACAGATGAAGGAAGAAATCAAGCAAGAACTCAAGGCGAGATGGAGAAGGATATGCTTGACATGATGGCACGAGGGTACTGTGGTGTTTGCACCAGTGTCCAATCGCACAAGCCCTTCACCCGCCGGACTGAAGAGCAGCTGTGCGTCCGCAGATAATGTAGGTTTGATCAACGGCGCTACAGAGTTGTCGATAGAGGTAGTGCACATTGCTTCCCCACACAGTGAAGACCTTTATAGGCATTGATCGAACCCACGACTGTGGGCCTATGGATCATATTTCACGGTGTTGAATGTGAAGCGCAATTGGTGTGGTTCAACCAGAGACTACGCCACACACATAGTCCCGATTCATGAAGACCGTGGCTGTGGTCAAGTGCTGCATGTATATTCTGCCTTTAGGATCACACGCGGAACACCCTCCTAATGACGAGGTGACGACACTTGGACAAGCTCTACACCAGAGGATACAGTGGAAGAGGTGTCACATTCACATCAAGGGAGCACCAATTGCAAAATCTTGTTCGCACACTATGGTATGCTTTCCTTCGTTCATAGACTACAGTGACAAACCCAAACCTAGAAATACAAACTGTAACAAAATTCCCCACTAACCCACCTCCTTCTCCTCGCCCACACCCGTAAATGCAAATTACGTAATGATTCATTCCCAACCCGGTAACCCACCTCCTCCTCCTCCGCACCTTAAACGCAAATTACATCCCCACCTTCTCATGAAAGAACAAAACCTCCATCCCCAAAAGAAAGTGCTCAAAACAATGATGCCAAAGCAGAGCCCAGAGTCATGTGTTGGTCGATGCCGAGAAATCATCGACGACGCTCAAGAAAGTCAGCAGTACATCCGGGGCCCAATATCTTCGCAATAGCTACCGGGTCGACACCACCGAGAAACCTTCTTCACCATCTCAAAGCAGCAGAAAAGAAACTCATGAAAATAAAAGGTCTACCAGTAATCGATCCGAGAAACCTTCTTCACCATCTTAAAGCAGCAGCAAAGTAAAATTGCCGAAAATAAAAGGTCTCGTAAGCACCACAAAGCCTTCTTCAGCCATCTCAAAGCAGAGGAAAAGAAGCCCGCCAGAAGCTATCCATCGAGAGAAACGCCAAGAAGAAGGCGCCAATGTTGCTATGACTCATATTAACCCAAACTACAAATTTGGAAATGCAATGCTCAATGCTAATGAACTCAACCATCCTGGATCGCCTTCCTATCACTAATCTCCACAATTTCTACATGGGACGTTGTAAGGACAATGATGAGTCTCGATTCAGGTGGCATAATATGGCCCAAGCACGGCTGGTGGCCCGTGAGAGAAGATGAAAATACGATGTTGTCGTGATCATCACGACTTGTACGATCTCTTCAACTTGGATGCTTTGGATATGGGACTTCCGCTGTTTCATCCTCGTAAGTTGCTTGAAAATTTAATGCTTCTCACTAATCATTTTCTATCTAAATGTGCTTTCTGCTTCGTTCATCTTTACTATGTATTTTGCCTCCTTACACTTTGTTTTTCTTAATATTAGGAATATGGCAGAAGAAGGAACCTGCTGCTTCCTTGATCCCGAATGCTTTAGCATGTCAAATATACAAAATAATGGATTTTTGTGTCCTATACAAAGCGTGCCTACCACCATATGCTAAAAAGAGAGTCATCATTTCCTGCTATAACACTTGGGAGCACCGGATTGCATGGCGATCTTTCCAAAGCGTAAGACGGTCTTGTATCTTGATTCATATTGGATCCTAGGACACTAATTTCTCTCGAGTTGGTACTTGCCATTGATGAGTAAGTTCTTTTCTTTCTTAACCTACAAACTTCCTCAACAAACTCGCGGAGTTTATTAATGGTGCCCCTAACCATTGTTGCATGTTTTGTTGTAGTGCTTGGAATAGTTATCGTGATGACAACAAGTTGCCCTCCGCCTTGAACCATGAGAAGGCTTTTGATGTACGACATTTAGTATTTCCTGCGTGGAAGCTAGTACTAAAGCTTGAGTTTATTTCTTCTCACCACTGCTTTGTCTATGTATATTTATCGCAGTGCCACCAACAACCATACAAATCCGTAGTCTGCGGCTTCTATTGTGCCTATCACATGCTTATAGTAAAAAATAAATTGAAGGACCCCGAAGGTACTTTCTTGGGATCTGCAATTGTAACACCTGCAATTGAGCATACGCTTCTTGCTTATTAGCACCGCACATGTTTGGTAACCACCGTGTGCCGATCACGACATTGTTATATTCGTGCATTTCACATACCTACTTGTCAGCTGCACCGAGAGACGTTGCACCACATTAGGGAAAGAACTGCCTCATTCCTCATGGACCAGGTGATCGCATCCTCGTGAAAATTTCACATTGCTCGTGATTGTATTTGATACTAATCCTCATGGCTGATGATATTGTTGTGAACCTTACTTAGCTTGTTAGAAGAGGATACTGAATGCCTGAATTTTGATAGATTATGCATGTGAATCTTGTGGATTTCTATTCAGTTTGTGAAGTTTTGTGAATGTGGATGTTGGACCTAATTTTTGTGAAAGTAGACAACGCTGCCTCCTCGAGACAGAGGAGACGCAAGTTGATAGTACTGCCTCCTTTGGTCGATTAGAGGAGACGACGCACGTAGCATCTCCTTTGGTCAGAGAGGAGACGCACACGCACGCCTCTCCTTTGGTCGAGAGAGGGAGATGATCGACAAGATGCGTCTCCTTTGGTCAGAGAGACGCGTTCACAGCAGCGCTCCTTTCGTCGAGACATAGGAGACGCGACGACAAGACGCATCTCCTTTCGTCAGACGGAGGAGACGCTCGAGGAGACACGCCTCCTTTCATCATACGGAGGAGACGCACTTACACGACGCTCCTTTCGTCACAGAGGAGACGCGCATTTTCGCGCCTTCGATGTTGAGTTCATGTAACGGCTCCGCTACCAAAAAGGTCCATGGGGCCTGAGCAGACGTTGTGATCGATAACTAGTTTCGTAACGGTCTTTGTTAGACACCCATTAATACGTGTTATGAGTAATGGGGGTGTCCGCACCGTTAAAAGGCTTGGGCCCGAGAAACAGCCATTTCGTGTGACCTAAGTAGTTGTGGTAACGTCTTTGTTCGACATAATTATTGTCATCGCGAACGCATCGCCCGCTTACCTTTGTTGGCTTATTTGTAACGCTTGATCGGTAACATGCGTTACCAATGGCCATCCGCCCGCTACCAATGTCTGCTTTAGTGGTGGTGCATTGATCCAACAACTTGACAAATTGGTGCACCTATAGCCCAAATACAAAGAACCTGGTGTTTAGAAAATATGGTTATGTCTTTGTTACTATTTTATACAAGGATTAAATTTTGATTAGAAATATTTTTATTTTGATATTCAATATTTATTTCACATATGCATTTCTTGAGCTAAAAATATGCTAATATTACTTATACCTTTTAGAAGTTTCACTAAATATTTTAAAGCCTCATTTACTAATTTAGAAAGAAAAGAATGCTAAATAATGGAAACATGCTTCTAAAGTTGTTGAATACATGAGCAAAGGTGAGAAACCTAAGGATATAGGGTGGCTCTATGGACTTTAGTCTCTGAATCTAACTTTAATTTTAAATTTGATTCAATTCTTATGAACAAATATGTAATGTACATAGATTCACGATTAGAAACTTTAATTGACAAAAATTATTAGTTTGAAGAAAATTTGAATTCTATTTGATTTGTTTGATACGTTGTCATTTGTAAATTTGGGCTATCACTGCATCCACTTGACATATGGTAGGTGCAGTTTACTCTAAAATTCACACTCTGAAGAGAAACATCAGTTGTACTAGATTTAGTCTTGATATATTTCTTAATTTGAAGAGAAGAACATGACATTAAGTTCATATTGCAATATGACCAATATGTATAATAATTTAGTAGGTACAAATGGTTGTCTACAATATATGCCTCTATTACTAGTTAGGCCATTCTCAATGGAAAGTTTATAGAACAATTTCCAAACTACCACATCATATAATCTAATTTTGTTGATGAATGACACCATATGTAAATGCAATGTTTTCATGCCACGATTTCATAGATGTTGAGTATTTTAACAATGTGAATAAATCAAGCAGGATATCGAGTAGCTTTCCCAGGAGTATTCCAAGGGTTTATCTTCCATAGGAACGCGTTTATCTTCTATTCTAGTCTACACCCAAGAACATTGTTGGTATTTAATCTCAGCTATGGCGCGGTTAGGAGCGGGGTGAACACCGGTAGATGAGGGTAAGGTTCGCAAGCATAAGGATACACCATTGTAGCACTCCATGGAGTATTCCACGGGTATCGAATCCAAGGAGGGAGAGGAGATCTAGGATGACTATCCAGGACACCAAACCGCAGATTGGGTAGTGAAGGTTTCGATGGTTTAGGTTCTAGAGAAAGAATCATGGAAAGGGGGTCTCGCCCGCACTAGCTCACTAGCTCTAACAGATTGCCTTTGGCTCTAAATGCACTGGGCACGAGGAATATGAAGGGTCCAAGCTGTTACACCGCTGCCTCTATCTATACGGGAGTGGCAAACGAAGATAATCCGATCACACAACGTCATCACCGATCACCATGGAGTTTTGCGATGTACCACAATACTGACAAAAGACTGCACACGCAGCGAAAACCCGAGGGACTACTGATCATAGTCGAACCACATAGGCATCATGAAAGAATGAATGCCAACCATTCACACATTCTAAGTAGATCAAAAGGAGTTGGTCACACAAATGGATACATGCACTAATGAGTCTAAACTAGATCGAAAGGGTCTATGAAGAACACGAGCCTCTAAACCAAGAATAGACAAAGAACATATGAACATATCACCTATGTATGAATACTACTTTAGTCTAAAGTTGTCTAATTGAAGAACAAAAGCATCCATAGAGCCACAAGACCTGACAAACAATGAACAAACGCTCTCAAGCCTCCATCTCTCTCTTCAATCCTCTCTACCTAGAACTATCCTAGTCTAAACACTCCACACACACACACTACCCATGAGGTGAGTCACCTTCACCAAGAGAGAATGAGAGGAGACAACACAGAGATGTGCTTCATCCCCTCCTCTCATATTTATAGGTGGGGAGCACCCTGTGTCCGCGCCTCAAACAATTGTGCACACCTTGGGAATGTCACTTTGGGCCAATTACACACCACCACGTGAAGGCTAGGATCAGCCGACCATAAGGCGGTTTGGCCGAACCCACGGTTCGGCCGACCCCTTGTGGGCCCGGCTGGCCCTCTCCTTTGGCCAGGTGGTTGACATGTGGTCCCTTGGGTACATCCCAGGTGTACATAACATTTTGAGTCGGTTTGGTCACTGAGTGGGGCCTTGGATCCTTGTGACAGCCATATGGCGTGCTCTGATTCATCGGTGTTTGCCTCTCTTGGATTGGTGACATGGCATAGCCACATAGAATCCTGTGTGACAACCTTTCTTTGGTTTAGCCTGAAATGCTTGGGTCAAAGTGGTGTGCTTTATCCTTATTTATTATGCTAAACACCTACATTCGAATATACATTGCCACTTGTGAAAATAGTCGGTTTAAGATCCTATTCTAGTGTGGATGCATGATTCACATGATAAAATGCAGGAGTTGATGGCCCTAAAATGTTTACTTAACAACCGTCAACACATGTTAAGGTACTCGCTTTGGGTGTCGGTTACCCTGGACATCAATAGGTGCATCTGGCATTCGGCTCGACACTAAACTTCCACGTGGGGCCACAACTCACAGGGGAGCTCCAAAGCTACTAGTACCTTTACAATGTAGAATTTGAATAAAGAAAAAAGAACCTCGGCTGAAGAAAAATTTTGAGATGTCTTATGTAAAATTAGGAACACAAAATTTATAAAATAATATAAATCATTGAGCATATGTGTGACTAGTTCTCATGCATGCGAATGAGTTTAGTGGATGTATTTTTTAAACATTATATAAATTATAGATATCAAAGTGAGATTAAATTTTGCAATTGATAACTTTTGCATTTGAGATCAATTAATACCTCAATCAGGTGGAGTGTGAAAAACAAGTAAAGGATTTTTTTTAGAAAACAACTATGGAAGGTAGACAGAGGCAGCTCGAAGAAAAGAAGAAAGTAGATCCGGTGAAACTTAGACCTTTCATAGAAAGGCAGGAAAAAGAAAAGAGACGAGTAGAGTTGAAAAGTGATTATGACCGCTCCCTGGACAAGTTCCTACAGAAGAAGAGACGAGGAGGGTCACCAAATAGTTATATCGACAAAGTACAAGGGTCGATGATGCACAAGATTATAGGAAGAAGAAGAAGCCAAAAGAAGCGTCAACATCGGCGAAAGAGCCTTCAACGAAGAAGCCAATAGAACATCGACGTCGGCACTACAGACTTACGTCACCTTCGGCCTCAATGCACATGAACGAGCTCTTGCAGTTATGCCTAAAGAACAATTAGCGATAGTCATTCAAATGCAAGAAGCATTAGGGCTCCGAATAGATACTCTTCTTAGCGGCGGAGAATCACCTCCTCGAGAAAAAACTTCGTACCTAGATGGCACTTCCAGCCAGGAAAATCTCTTGTCAGGCCAGAGTTGGTGAAGAAACTGCCTACTCAGATGCGCAGATTTCACGACTTTTACATGAAGATGTCTAAAGGGGGCCTGGAGATGATTGACATGCTTATTAGACCGGATGATTTTGCTGGTGAAGGCGAGAAGTTGGTCTGGCTGGAATTCAAGGATATTTATAAAATTTACCATCTTGACTCCCTGAATATCGATCTTATCATCGCTTTGGTGCACTGTAAGTGACTTGCAATTCATATGCTAATTAATAAATTAATGCATCCACTAATTAACTTTGTCTTTCATTTTCTGTAGTTTGGAACTTACTACGATGCGAGAGAAGAGTTATCACCAAATAGATTTCATGGACCCATCGTTAGTTTGTCAAGAACAAGTAAAGCTCCAACCACAAACAGCATTCAAAACAATCCTTAGGACCTTGAATCGGCAGTATTTCAAGTATTTGATACTACTACCTTACAACTTTGAGTATGTGCGATTACCATCTTATTAAGGGTTTGCATTTATAATTATCCTAGTTAATATTATTTAGTTCTAATCTTTTGAGCATGCATGTATATATATAGTTTCCACTGGATTCTTCTGATAATTGAAGTCTGAGGACCAGGTGTGTCTGAAGACCAGTGGAGGGTCGCTCCTTAGTGATGAGTGATTGACAATGTTGTGTGGTGATGCTTGGCTAAGTGTGTGCAGTGCAGTTGCGGCTTGACTCGTGTCGGTGCAGGTGAAGAACAAGCGCGAAAGGCCTAAGCCATGGTGGCCTCTGGGTGATGAAGTGGCAAGTAGGCTTGGTTCGATGGACCCGATGGCCGATGGGGTCAAGCGCGAGCCGTCTTGTGTAAGACCGAGGGCGAGGTCGTGAACATGGGCGGTGCAAGGTAGCGGTTGAAGCCCAAGCTTGCACGCGGGGTTTCTTTGGTTTGCCCACAAAACCATCAGGTGGACGGTTTCTTGGTTTGGGCCTCAAAACCAAGCCCGAAGGCCCGAGGGCACGTGGCGTGATCGCGGGGTTTGCGTCGAGTCGAAGCGAAGGCGCGGTGGAAGCGTGTCCGTCCGATGAAGACTTGGCCAAAATGCCCCTGAGGGGTTGTATCTTCATTTATGCAGTAGGGGTAGCGTGGTCATTTACCTCCCTCCGAGAGACTTCGTATAAATAGCAGAGAGGTGGATGGCATCTCTCTCACTTGCTTCCTAGGGTTTTCTCCCCCGGTAGAATTTCTCTGGACTGCTTTGTTTTCCTCTGGATTCCTTAGGCTAGACTTTTGTACAGACTCTGACCTCTGGATGTATGGAAGCTTTCGGCATTCCGGTGATCTCCTAGTCCTTTGTGATTTTCGTGTCATTTTTGGGGCTATTTTTGGGGTTTTCGTTTTTCGCTCGATTCGTGAGTTTGGAGGCGTTTCTTCACTGATTTCTTTGAGGGGATCATGGATGGATGCCTTGCGCATGATTGTGGATGATCTTGACCCCTCAAACGCCGTGTAGAGCCTTCAATTCGTGAGTTTTTGGCCGGAGTTCTTGTTCATCGTGGTACTTGTGTGATCCGCGATTCCCGGTGATTTAGGGAGTTAGGAGTCAAGATTTTTGGGGCATAGCATCCTTGTGTGACGCATATCATCTCCCCAAAATCTTGTCTCAAGAGCTTCTACCGTTTGGGAGATCCAGTGATGAGTTCTTGGAGTTGACCTCGCGGGTCGCGTTTTCAGCTACTGTCCGTGGTGCGACAGTCATGAGCGCGACAGTCGCGTGAGCTAGGGTTTGTCCCATGTTCTTCGTGTTCTTGCACGTCTTCGTTTCGATCCGTTTCGCCGGTTTTGGTTGCAGAGGTTTGGCGGACGTCGCGAGAGCTCACGGACGCGGTGGCGTTTTGCGGGCGGTCCGCGGGTTCTTCACGGACAGTCCAATTTTTCGGGGTGCGTCTCTGGTGGATCGGGAGGCTTTTTCGGACAGTCCGCGTCGCCTTTGCGGACGACAGTCCGCCCAGCCACCGGACGATCCGCCGTACACCACGGGCCGGTCCGCGGTCTTATTTGCTCCTTTGCTTTGATTCTTGTCCGGTGCTTCCGCTCTTTGCTCCTAGGCTTCTCTAGTGATCTTTTAGGCTTGTGTGAGTCTTGTTTGGAGCTTCCTTTTGTGCGCAAGGATTCGTGGAGTGGCAATCGGGTATAGGGTCGACCAAAGGAAGAATTTTTATCGGCTCCCATTCACTCCCCCCCCCTCTCTGGTCGCCCGAATCGGTCCTTCAATTGGTATCAGAGCCGGTGACAGATCTTTTTGATTCTAACCAGTCTAAGATTCAAAGATGGGCGATTACGGCAAGGGGTCGGGTCCTCCGCACTTTGATGGCAAGAATTACCCGATGTGGGAGAGGCGCATGGACGCGTTTTGCGAGGGAAGGGAACTCTCATCTAGGAGGTCACTCAGAATGATAATTATGTCATCCCAGATAGTTTTCTACTTCCAGGATCGCGGGACATGTTTGAGGCCAATAGCAAGGCCGTTGATTACTTGTTCCGTGCTCTTTGTGCCTCGGAGTTTGAGCGAGTGTACGGAGAGAATGTGGCGGAAAGATAGCTCAAGTTGAGAAATGCTCATGTTGGCAATGCCCAAGTGCAAGCCCGTTTGTTTTCCACTTACCAGAGAGAGTACGAGAACTTCACTCATCTCCCCGGTGAGTCGACCGATGCGATGTTTCAGCGTTTCACTAGCATTGTCAACAACATGAGGGCCAATGTGACAGTGCTCCCATACACAGACCATGATCAAGATATCAAGCTTTTGCATGCCCTGGATCGGTCTATGTGGAGTGCCAAGGTCGAGGCCATTGAGGAGTCGAGCGTGTATGATACGCTGACGTTGGACGAGCTATTTTCCAAGCTTAGGTCTTCAGAGGTTGATTGTGGCTTGAGAGCCAAGAGCGAGAGCCCCACTGATCCTCATAGTTTGGCTCTTGTTTCGGGATCACGGTCTAACACTAACCATGGTGGTTTCTCTTTGTCTTGTCTTGTGTCTCTGCCAGATGAGGACTTTGAGGTGCTGAGCGAGGATGATCTCGCATTGTTGAGCAAGAGGTTTGGGCGCATGTACGAGAACCGCAAGAATGCAAGGCGGAGCTCGGGGATGTGCTATCAGTGCGGTAAGCACGGGCACTTCATTGTCGAATGCCCTGAAGTCATGGACATCAAGAACGACTACAAGGGCAAGTCCAAGCACGACTACAACAAGCACCGCTCCCGGAATGACTACAAGGACAAGCACAAGGACAAGGGCGAGAGAAGGCACAAGAAGGGTGGCGGCTACAAGAAGAAGACCTCTCGAGCGATGGTAGCCTGAGCGAGCGACATTGACTCGACATCAAGCGACGCTTCCTCCGACTCGAGCAGCGAGGAAGAGCAAGAGAAGCGCAAGGACAAGCGGCACACCGGCAAGAACATCACCGGCTTGAGCTTCGTCGCACAAGGCTTTTGCGGCATGGCGCATTCCAAGAAGGGTGGGAGGCACAGCTCGTATTCGAACTCCGACTCCGATGAAGACGTACGACAAGATCCCAACTTCTTGCTAGAGGAGAATGCTAGGCTCAATGAGTTGCTTGATAACCGTGATGATGTGCTTAGAAAGACCAACAAGGAGAAGAGGGAATTTAGGTCTCTGTTGGGTGATGCTAAGGACAAGGTAGCCGAGCTTGAATCCTTGCTTGTGAAAGCTAGGAATGAGAATGTTGCTTTGAAATCTGCTCCTGTGGTGTCGGATGAGAGATTGTGGTGATTGTTCGGTTTTCTTCGTGATTTGACTACCCTCAAGGAGAAACATGCCTCTACTCTTGAGGAACTAGATGTGGTTAGGATGGAGTGTGATGAATTGAAGTCTATGCCAGCTTTACTAGGTGCTTGTACCTCATGTCCTATCTTGCATGCTAGGCTAGATGAATCTCACACTAGGATTGTTTCTCTTGAGGCGGCATTGAGCTCCTCTCCTACATCATGTTCAACTGTGAATTGCATGCTTTGAAAAACATGGAACTTGCAAACCGTGTTGATCGTCTGCGGGATGAAAATGATGAATTGAGAAAAATGATGGGGTGGTTATGCGGGCATGAGCCACAATTGAGTACGATGTTGGCTCGGTTCAAGAGGTTTGATGGTCGGTGAGGGGTGACAAGTGTGAGAAGAGTGGTGAGGAGAAGACAAAACCGAGAGATCCCCATTCCACCACATACCACACCGATGAACAAATTTGCACCCAAACCAAACCACATCCGAAACAAGTTAGACACAACACCGATCCACCGGTGTTCCCCACAAAGCTGAAAACTACCAAAACCCATCAAGTTTGTGAGCACCGAGTGTCTTTGATGGGAAGACAGAGAGAAAGGCGGAGAGAAGCTTGTAGAGAAGCCACTGCCTAAGCCGGTGCCGTCACTTCCATTGTGAGTATTGTGGGAGGGATGGGCATAAGGATGAGTTACATTTCCGGAGGAAGAGGATGAGAGGTTTGCTAGGAGATGGCAAACAAGGACAGTACCACCTTGCTCGTGGTGTGCACGAGCCTCGTGAGGGCCTCTACCTAGGGGTGATGTGTTTGTGAGGGCGGTTCCCACTCTGGAGGTGGAGGTGGAGGTGTGTTCCCTCGGAGACAGGCGTGTTGGGTTTGGGCGTGGTGAGTTGGCTCGACGTGCTCCTTCTCGTGACCGTTACGAGTTTGGGAGACACGATCGGAGCTTTGGGTCTCAGATGGACTACGGGCCACGTTTTCCTCCTTGTGGTGCGCGTACTCCTCCAGTGAGACGTGACAGGTTCTTTGGTGGTAGGCGTGAGAGGACTCCGCCTAGGGGTGTTGGGAGAATGGACTTTGCTAACCCTTCTTTTGAGCAAATGGCTCGACCTTTGGTTTGGATCGTTTGGAACTAACCCGGTGTTGAGTCGCTTGCTCATTCTCGCTCGTTTTTTACATTACGGTGGAGGCTTGGAGAACTTTTGGTTGATCGACTCGGTTGCTCAAGACACATGACGGAGATCGTGGGTGGTTCTCCAGCCTCACCCCGTGAGTACGAGGAGTACATCACTTTGGGGATAACGGGAGAGGACGAGTGCTTGCTGAAGGTATGGTAAAGGTGAGTAGCAAGGTGACCTTAAGAACAGTGGCTCTGGTCAAGTCACTTGTTTTCAACTTTGTCGTGATCTCAATTACATGACGAAGGTTTTGAGGTTCGTTTTAAGGCTCAGTGCTTCTGTGCTTGATTCTCGAGGCGATCTTGTCTGCGATAGTCCCGAGGGTCAAATCTTTCGTGCCGATTTTTCCCAGTCTGTTGGTCCTCCTCGATGCTTTATTGCTGGCGTGTCGGCCGAGCTTTAGACATGGCATAGGAGGTTGGGCCACTTGAGCTTTGAGTTGCTTTCCGCTTGAGTGGTCTTGATCTTGTCAGGATTGCCTAAGTTGAAATTCGAGAAGGATTTGGTTTGTGCTTCTTGTTGGCATGGAAAAATGGTTGCTGCTTCTCACGCCCCTCTGACGGCTGTCATGACCAAGCGACCTTGTGAGCTGTTGCACATGGATTTGGTTGGGCCAGCTCGTGTTCGCTCTGCGGGTGGGAAGTGGTATGTTCTTGTGGTTGTTGATGATTTTTCGGTACTCTTGGGTTTTCTTTTGGAGGATAAGAGTGAGACATTTGGCTTTGTTCGAGACTTGATCTTGAGGTTGAAGAATGAGAGATATGGAGATGCCATTCAAGCTATACGCAGTGACAATGGCTCAGAGTTTAAGAACTCTCATTTTGATGCCTTTTGCAGTGATCTTGGTCTTGATCATCAGTACTCTTCTCCATACATCGCTTGCCAGAATGGAGTTGTGGAGAGGAAGAACCGGACCCTTTGTGAGATGGCCAGGACGATGCTTGATGATCATAGGACTCCTAGGCGTTTCTGGGCCGAGGCGGTCAATACCGCTTGCTATGTCTCAAATCGCATTTTCCTTCGTGCTTTCTTGAAGAAGACCTCTTATGAGCTGATGCATGGCCGACAACCCAAGGTGAGTCACTTTAGAGCTTTTGGTTGCAAGTGTTTCATTCTGAAGAAGGGCAAGTTGGATAAGTTTGAGTCTCGATGTTCGGATGGGATTTTCCTTGGTTATGCGATTCATTCTAGAGCATATCGTGTGCTCAACCTTGACACTAACCGAATCATGGAGACTTGTGAGGTTACCTTGACGAGACACCATGTAGCTCTTACGCTTTTGAGTGTGCGGTGGAGGAAATTGGTGCGGGATCTTTGAGGATGAGAAGGATGGAGATGGAGACGAGGATGATGATGAAAGTGGTGCTCCCGTTGCTGATCGTGTACCTTCTACTTCCACTACTACGACGACGATCGAGGACGGACCATCCCCTACACCCACTACGACTGAGGCTGTTCGAGTGGAGGCTGCTGCTGAGGGGGAGGTGGTGTCCAGGCGTGAGGCTCCCCGGTGTGTACAGATCGACCACCCACCGACGACGATCATTGGGACCTTCATGAGCACTACGGTCGAGGTCAAGGAATTCCTCTCATTTCGCTCACTCTGCTTTTGTCGCGTCATTTGAGCCCAAAGATATTGGACACGCTTTGTCTGATGAGAATTGGGTGAATTCCATGCATGAGGAGTTGGAAAACTTTGAGAGAAACCAAGTCTGGGTTTTAGTCGATCCACCGCCAAATTGCCGTCCCATAGGAACCAAGTGGGTGTGGAAGAACAAAGAGGGTGAGAATGGGATGGTTGTGAGAAACAAGTCGAGGTTGGTGGCGAGGGTTTCAAACGAAGGAGGGATAGATTATGAGGAGACATTTGCTCGTGGCACGTTTGGAGGCAATTAGGATCCTTCTAGCCTTTGTGGCTAAAGGGTTCAAGTTGTACCAAATGGATGTCAAGAGTGCTTTCTTGAATGGGGTGATAGAGGAAGAAGTGTATGTGAGGCAACCCCCGGGGTTTGAGAGTGAAAATACCCACACCGTGTATACAAACTCCAGAGAGCGCTCTATGGGTTGAAACAGACACCTAAAGCTTGGTATGGCAGGTTGAGAGGGTTTTTGCTAAGTAAGGGGTTTGTGATGGGCACAGTTGATAAGACCCTGTTTCTCCTTAAGCATGGGAATGACCTGTTGATTGTTCAGATATACGTGGATGATATTATCTTTGGTGGCTCTTCTCATGATCTTGTTGACAGATTTGCAAATGACATGAGCAGGGAATTTGAGATGTCCATGATGGGCGAGCTGCAGTTTTCTTGGGCCTCCGTGATCAAGCGGGCAAGGACGGACGTTTGTACATCGGGCGAAGTACACCAGGGACATGGTGAAGAAGTTCGGCATGAACGACTCCAAGCCGCTTACCACGCCGATGAGTACGACTACGGCTTTGGACGCGGACGAGGACGGCGAACCCATGGACCAGAAGGAGTACCGGAGCATGATCGGCTCCCTCCTCTACTTGACGGCAGGCCGGACATACGATTCGGTGTGTGTCATGCGCTCGTTTCGAGGCTTCACCGAGGACTTCACATCGGCGTCAGCGGATCTTGGTACTTGAACCTACACTCCGAGTTTGGTCTTTGGTATTCTGCCTCCTCGACACTCAGACTTCACGGTTACTCCGATGCTGATTTTGCTGGGTGTCGATTGGATCGCAAGAGTACTTCTGGGTGTTGTCAGTTCCTTGGTTCTTCTTTGGTCTCTTGGTCATCTCGCAAGCAATCCAGTGTAGCCCAGTCCACTACAGAGGCCGAGTATGTAGCTGCTGCTAGTTGTTGTTCCCAGCTGCTTTGGATGACATATACCATGAGTGACTTTGGTGAGGAGTGCTCCCAGGTTCCACTTTTCTGTGATAGCACCAGTGCCATAAGCGTAGCCAAAAATCCCGTCCTCCACTCCAAAACCAAACACATAGAAGTGAGGTACCACTTCCTGAGGGACAATGTTGAGAAGGGAAACATATCTTTGTCCTATGTCCCTACCCAAGATCAACTAGCCGACATTTTCACCAAGCCGCTTGATCAAGTCACTTTCACTCGCTTGCGGGGTGAACTTGGTGTTTGCTTTCCTTTCTAGCTAAGTCTTGGAGCTTCTCATGTATATATGTGTCATATGTTCATTTTGTTGCATTGCATTCATGCATTTTACTTTCTGTACAAAACCTGGTAGGATAGCCATCTTTGGATCACTTGTGCTAGGAATGAGCTTATCTTATATACATTGATCACCGATGTGCTATACTTGTGATATATGTGCATGTTGAGTAATTTGTGGATGTGAATGCTAAGCTCTGGATGGTTTTGTCATATATTTGTGTTGAGATAGCTTTCTTTTGATGAAAATGCTAAAATGTTGTCTCTCATGAGTAGATGCTTGTCTATGCTAAATTTGTGCTTAAATGCCTATATCATGTTTAGTTTGTGCTTGAGAATCATGTTCTCTTTGCTTGGGGTCAAAGACCTTTTGTCATTATAAATGTTTAGCCCTTTTGCTTGCTTGGGGAGGAGCATAAGCTTCTTTTTGCCGCAAAGGCACTTCATGTACCATGTTTAATCTTGAAAATGAAATTGGTGTATGAATTGCCTTATGCTTGAAAAATGAGCTCCTAATCATGTGTTATGCTTTGAAACTCATATCTTGGGTGCTAAACCGTAACATGCTTGTCTACCATGAGAAGTCTCATTTCAAGAAGCAGACACATGGCTCGGTGGCTTTAACATGACTTGAGTAGCTTGTGGGTGTTTATAATGATCTTGTGATGAGAATTTGTGATCTTGCATAAACTTTGGATGATCTAGTGCCTTTATGTTCAAATTGGTGTAGAGAGAGTCTTGCTCATGAGATGACTATTTCTTTGAAAATTTGATTAGAAATTGCTTTTAGCCATGTCACATGCTTATATGTCTCTACCTTCTTGATGACAATATGCTAGATACACCATGTCTACTTTGCTTGCTCTATGTCTCATTTGTAGCATTTTGTTGTGCCCTTTGTATATTTGAGAAGCTTGGTAGATTGTATATATGCCTTGACATGCATGTTTCATGAAAACAAGGGGAAGAGTTTCATTTACCTTGATTCATGCATTGTCAACAAGGGGGAGAGTTTTGGGGAGAATGTGTATGATATGGGAGAATGTGTATGATATGGGAAAATTTTGTGAAAATTTGGTATGCATGTGCATGTGAGGAGAACAATTGAGAAGAAGAGGTTGCATTTGCTCAGGGGGAGTTTGCATATGTGCAGGGGGAGCTCCTTTGATTTTCCCGAGTTTTGTGCTTTGTGATGTGCTCTGGTGAGCTTTGTTTTGTCTCTCGGTGTGTCGATGTTGCCCTGTCTTAGGGGGCCGAGACTTGGATTGGCGAGTGATCGAGTTTTCGCTTGTTCTAGGCTTTGGATCACTTGCTTGGGAGGTTTGTGTTCGTGGTTGTTTTCTTTTATTTTTCTCTATGTGATTTCTATGGGTGTTGTCAATGCATTCATCAAGGGGGAGATTGAGGACCAGGTGTGTCTGAAGACCAGTGGAGGGTCGCTCCTTAGTGATGAGTGATTGACAACATTGTGTGGACTGATGCTTGGCTAAGTGTGCAGGTACAGGTTGCGGCTTGACTCATGTCGGTGCAGGTGAAGAACAAGCGCGAAAGGCCTTAGCCGTGGCGGCCTCCTGGTGATGAAGTGGCAAGTAGACTTGGTTCGATGGACCCGATGGCCGATGGGGTCAAGCGTGAGCCGTGCGGTGCAAGACTGGCGGGCTGAGGTCGCGAACATGGGCCGGTGCAAGGTAGCGGTTGAAGCCCGAAGCTTGCACGCGGGGTTTGGTGGTTTGCCCACAAAACTATCAGGTGGACGGTTTCTTGGTTTGGGCCTCAAAACCAAGCCCGAAGGCCCGAGGCGACGGAGACGATGATCCGGGAGCTTCGGGAAGCTTCGAGGCGGAGGGCACGTGGCGTGATCGCGGGGTTTGCATCGAGTCGAAGCGAAACCGCGGTGGAAGCGTGTCCGTCTGATGAAGACTTGACCAAAATGCCCCTGAGGGGTTGTATCTTCATTTATGCTGTAGGGGTAGCGTGGTCATTTACCTCCCTCCGAGAGACTTCGTATAAATAGCGGAGAGGTGGATGGCATCTGTCTCACTTGCTTCCTAGGGTTTTCTCCCCCCGGTAGAATTTCTCTGGACTGCTTCATTTTCCTCTGGATTCCTTAGGCTAGACTCTTGTACAGACTCTGACCTCTGGATGTATGGAAGCTTTCGGCGTTCCGGTGATCTCCTAGTACTTTGTGATTTTCGTGTCATTTTTGGGGCTATTTTCGGGGGTTTTCGTTTTTCGCTCGATTCGTGAGTTTGGAGGCGTTCCTTCACGGATTTCTTTGAGGGGACCATGGGTGGATGCCTTGCGCATGTTTGTGGATGATCTTGACCCCTCAAACGCCGTGTAGAGCCTTCAATTCGTGAGTTTTTGGCCGGAGTTCTTGTTCATGGTGGTACTTGTGTGATCCGCGATTCCCGGTGATTTAGGGAGTTAGGAGTCAAGATTTTTGGGGCATATTATCCTTGTGTGACGCATATCATCTCCCCAAAATCTTGTCTCAAGAGCTTCTACCGTTTGGAAGATCCGGTGATGAGTTCTTGGAGTTGACCTCGCGGGGTCAGGCATTTTCAGCTATGTCCGCGTGGTGCGGACAGTCCGCAAGAGAGCCGCGGACAGTCCGCGTGAGCTAGGGTTCGTCCCATGTTCTTCGTGTTCTTGCGCGTCTTCATTTCGATCCGTTTCGCCCCGTGGTTTTGGTTGCAAGAGGTTTGGCGGACAGTCCGCGAGAGGCTCACGGACAGTCCGCGTGGACGTTTTTCTGGCGGACGGTCCGCGGGTTCTTCATGGACTGTCCGATTTTTCGGAGTGCGTCTCTGGTGGATCGGGAGGCTTTTTCGGACAGTCCGCGTCGCCTTTGCGGACAGTCCGCTGCCACGGACATCCGCCATACACCACGGTCCGCGTCAGTCGGTGACTTGCTCCCTTTGCTTTGATTCTTGTTCGGTGCTTCCGCTCTTTGCTCCTAGGCTTCTCTAGTGATCTTCTAGGTTTGTGTGAGTCTTGTTTGGAGCTTCCTTTTGTGTGCGAGAATTCGTGGAGTGGCAATCGGGGTATAGGCCGAATTCGATCAAAGGGAAGAATTTTTATCGGCTCCCATTCACTCCCCCCCTCTCTGGTCGCCCGAATCGGTCCTTCAAAGTCGACAAGAGCAACATCACGGTCTTTGATTCATTGAGAAGAAACCCTAACAAATACCAAGACCTTCAAGATATGTTTCAAGAGTAATAATTCTATCCAATACGTTTCCTTTTATGCAATAGTGTGCTTTTACTAACACTAGCTCTAACTTTCATTATTGTTCGCCGGAGCTTTGGAAAAATTCATTGTTATGAACCCTGGACAATGGAAACCTAAACTTAGATTCTATACGGATTTTACGGTATGTAAACCAAATAACAACTTCAGCTTGGGCAAATTAAAAATGTATAACACTAATATTTCATAATTGTTTTCTCCAATTTAGTGTATGAGACATGAACAATGGACTAATTTATGTGCATACTAAGTGTGTGAGTACATCCACAATTTCTGCACTGCAGACCCGGAAGATTATAGTGTAAGTATTATTGCAAACCTATTAATAACACATCATTTTCTAACCGCTTACATATTCAATTCTTGGGTGTTATATATTAACATATTTGTACATTACAGAACTCTATGATTAGGGACGCAATCATTGAGAAGGATCGTCTCTTGACGATTCAAGAAGTTCTCGTGAGATTCTTGATGGACGAGGTGATTAGTCCAAAGGGAAGACATTATTATGACGGTCATCCAATTGACAAATGTTAATTAGCACCTCTAGTGGAACTTGAGACAAGAATTAGAATGAAACAATATTTTGATGTATATATACTAGTTTCATAAAATACTATCTCTGTTTTTGATGTAATATATTGTGTGTAAATATATTTATTTATCAGTTTATTCTCTTGACATAGTACGTATAGTAGACACGTATAATTAGTACAAACATTTATACATACACATATAGTACACACAAATACGCTAGATATACGCGTATAACAATATTAGAATAATTGGATCTGAAAATAATAATAATAAGAACCGGGGATCCTTTAGTCCCGGGTGGTAATACCACCCGAGACTAAAGGGGGTGCGCTCAAGCGCAGGCGTGCCCCCTCCTTTAGTCTCGGTTGGTAATACCAACCCGGACTAAAGGCACCCTTTAGTCCTGGTTGCCCACCCGGTAACAAAAGGAGGACCTTTCGTCTCTAAACATTAATCCCGGTTGGGCTTTAGAGAAATAACGCTCTTCCCAACCGGGACTAAAGGCCGTGTCTCCACCGGTGTAAGCATGCACGGACTAGGTGTTCGGTATCCGGAAAAGGAGAAATACGTACTTCATTAAATTTCTGACATGTTGTTGCTCTACTATAGGATGCTTTCTATGTAAATATAAATGTTCAAAATGTCGTTAGGCACACTGTAAGCAACACCTTATTATCGGAAGACCTACATGAAGAAATGATATGGTATGAAGAAAGCCAAGGTTGTCCATAGTAAACTAATAACATGATTCCACTGAATCAAAAGACTGAAGTCTTGGAATCCCTTGAAGTGATAGGGTTGGGCATTCCGGTAACCCGAAAAGTTCAGGTCAGGTTTTTCGGGTTTTCAGAAATTCGAGTTTCGAGATCTGGAACCCGAGATGCACCCGAGGTAAATGAAACCCGACAGCTCGGGTACCCGAGATTTCGGGTTCGGGTCTCGGGTAATCCGAATTGCCCGAAGATATCTCATCTTGGCCGAGACTAGATCTAATCAGGTGACAAAATCAAACGAATTTGAAGATCCAATCAATAGATTCGCATAGACTGATCAAATATAACGAGGAACTCAATCCTTCAACAGATTCTGACAAATCCATACGAATTTAAGAGATAAATCCCCACAAATCGATGAGATAAATCCCCATGAATCAGTTCCCTTTAACTGAACCTGCTCCCCGCAGAGGAAGAGCGATGGGCGCGTGTGCTCGACGTCAAGGTCCCTCCGGCACTCGGCGGTGTGGAGCCGCGGAGTACCGGCGGAGGTAGCAGCACTGGAGCTCCGGCGGTCGACATCACAGGAGGAAAGAGAGAGAATGAGGTGGACCGAGGGTGAAGGAGAGAAAAAGCCAAGATGGCTGCTGAATGTGGAGGTATGTGGGCCTTGTTGCCTTGATGGGTTACTCCCTCCGTCCCACAAAGACCGTTCGTTTAGAAAATTTAAGACATGCTAGTAGTTATGACAAATGACTTTATTACCCCTAATTAATCGTGCATTGGAACTTGAAAAGAGACATCAAATAAGCATTTCATTGGCTCCATACATTTCTCAATGCAATATTTCCTTAGTACTTGGTGTTAGTTTAATGAGAAGAGTATTTAATATGAGCTAAAAGAACACTCTTTGTGAGACAAATTTTAAAAGCTATATGAACAGTCTTTACGGGACGGAGGGAGTACGTAGGAAGGGAAGTAGGCCGGGTTGAAACTGAATTTCGGGTTCGTCAGGTTGTTCAGGTACCGGGTTCTAAACCCGAATTACCTGTAATAATTTCAGGTTTCCAGGCCTGGCACCCGAGGTATCCTTCGGGTTTTCCGAGATTGAGTTGTTCGGGTTCGGGTCTCGGGTTTTGTGCCCACCCCTAGAAGTGAATGCCCAGCATGGATAATCCACCATTCCTCAAGACTCCTCGGCTTTACCATTATTTTATTTCAATCTTCTTTTTAAGGAGTGCCTAGTTTGGAAAGAAAAATATTTCAAGATTTTGGTTAATAATTAAAAGAGAAGCGTATCATTTTTCCTTGTATTAGTAGCTAGAAGATGAAAATAAGGCTACACGCGCATATACTCGATCGTATAACATAGTTCTACTGCCCCATAAAAAACTTCAGAATATTAAAACAACAAGGTCCCACCTTATATTTTTGAAATAACTATAATTCCAGTAACAAATTAAGTTATGTAGTTAATTAGTTGTACAACGTCATCACTTCTGTACAAACATTGTCCAGAAAGAAAACTTTTCTTGCGTCTCTCTTTTTACAATTGTTTTCTTTTATCTCATTCCAATCCGGTTCTTTTCCATAAATATAATTTTTCTAAAATGTCAAATTACACTTTGAATGACAATGGGTGTTTTCAGTTTGGTCACAGAAATGACGTACAGCTAACTTTGGTTGACAATGATTCAACCGCTATAAGAGCAACTCCAGCAGTCCTCCTTCTTGAGCCCCTACTCAAAAAGTAGGGCCGAAATCCAAAAAACGCACTCCAGCAGACCCTCTATTCCGGCACCCAACACTGTTCATGCCCCCTACATTCCCCCTCCGACCCCTTCTCCTGCGAGTGGAGTGAGGAGCCCCTACTCGGCAGTTGAGGCAGTTTTTGCTCGCGCCCCCGCACGGACTGTGCCGCCCGGCACCGCCACGCCGCGCTGCGAGACCTAGCCGGCAGACGGGAGGCGGCGGAAGGTAGGGGAGGTGGCGGATTGGAGGGAAAGCGGATGGGAGGGGAGCCGCACGGGAGGAGGCGGATGGGAGAGGAAGAGAGGAGCATGGGAGGATGCACCGCCCGCCGACAGTCAAATCGAGCTCCAAATAAAGCACGAACCTCGCCAGCCGGATCTCACCCTCCGCGGCCTCCCAGAGCTCCCATGCGCACGCGCATCTACGCTGCCTCGCGCGGCCATGGGCGACCTGCGCGGATGCCGCCAGCCGGAGCTCTAGCTCCCTCGCGCCGTTACCTCCGCGGCCAGCTGGACCTCGAGCAGCAGCGCCGGAGGAGTCCGCCGGATCCGTCGGGGGCCTTGAGTTCTCCCGTCCGCCACCGCCCGGATCTTGGGGCTCACCCGCCTGGAGCTTGGGGCTCCCCCGCCGCCCGGATCTTGGGGATCCTCCGCGCAGCCGCCTGGGGACGAGGCCAGCGCAGTCGTGCGGATCTCAGGCTCTCTGACGCCGTCGCCTTGGGCTTGGCCACTCGGGGCGTGGGTAGAGAGGTGAGGGTCGTGGGAGGAGGAAGAGCGTGGGGGAGAGAGAGGAGGCTGCAGGGAGAAAATAATGAGTCACTGTTGAACCGGTCTTACTTGTCATATAAGAGTAGGGACTTCCTAGTAAGTGCTCTTGCTGAAGTTGGGTGAAAAAAATAGGCCCCAAAAAATTGGGGGAGCCCCTACTCAATAAAGTAGGGGCTTGAAATATGGACTATTATTGGAGTTGCTCTAAATCCTGTTGGTGTCGTTCTGTGCAGAGCAAAAATGTCATGCACGAAAAAGAAGCAAAATAATGTGAAAAAATATACAGAAATATACCAAACGTGTGCTCAATTACACTATATGCGTAGTTATCAAATTCCATGGGCATCAGATAATTATTCACTAGTGGAGAACCAACCTTTAATTCATGGTTTTTAGTCCTGAAAAAATTTGGAGCCCGGACTAAAGGCCTTTGTCTGAGTTGATCATTCCAAACCACCAGTGACGGAAGCATTTGTCCCGGTTGGTGGCTCCAGTGCGGGCACGGGCGGCATGCCGGCCTCTAGTGTAGGCACGGGCGGCCATCGGTCTCCAGGCCGCCTTGAGAGTGTGGCACGGCCGGCTCGGCCAGCCTAGGGGCGGCGCCGGCATGCGCGGCTCGCAGCAGTGATGCCTTAGCGCGGCCAGGCGCGGGGGTGGGCGCACGAAGTGCGGCAGCGGCAGCCTGTCTCCTCCACAAGTTTCCTCTCCTTCCAGCAGTGTAGTATTTTATTCTATTTGTTTCTAATTTTTGTGAAATCGAACTCATGTGAGGTTAACATGTGTGATGAAATTGTGATACGGTTTGTGAGATGAACTTAGATGTACGTGGATGAACTTGCATTGTGTGATGCTTTGTGTGTGAACTTGTGTGATACGTTTTGTGAGATGAACTTGTGTGATGCTTTGCTTGATAAACTTGTGAAGAACTTGGATGCAATTGTGTGAACTTTTGTGATCTCAATTTGTGCGTGGTGGGGGGCGAACTACAGAGGCAGCAGTGGGAGCCGGCAGGGGCTGGGCAGCCTCGGCATTTTTTTTTGTTTTTTCAAGAACCTTTTAATCTCAGTTGGTAATATAATTGGGACTAATAGCTTCTCTTTAGTCTCCGGTGAATAACAGGGACCTTTCGTCTCTATGGATGTATCCTGATTGATCTATAGGTACCTAAGGTCCAATTTTTTCACTATTTGTAGCCGAGGCTTTCTAGATTGTGCCCGGCAAAGAAGAATTAATCCCTTCATACCCATAAAACAAGTCGTTTTGAAAAAGATCTCAGTCAAACATTAGGAATATAAATCATGAATAATTTTTAAGTTGATGAGTCTGAAAATGTGAAAACTACATGAATAGATTTCTCTTCCAAAATACTTTCATAAAAGTGTACATACGTTAGTTTTTAGTAAATATTTTTATAAAAATAAGAAGTCAAAGTTATGCTTTGGAGACCGTGTCATTGTCCTATACAACTTGTTTTATGAGTATGGAGCGAGTACTTAAGTAAAGAAGTGTGCAGAGTCAGCAACTCCTTTGTGTGTTTCATAATTTGTTACTGGCATTCGAAAGACACTTTGCAGAAGATGCCAACCCATTGATAATGGAGGGGAAAATTGGTTCCATACCATCAAAAGATCATCAAATCCGGAAAATACCACTGAAAGTCCGCCGCTCCGTAAAATAGCAGCGAAAGAATGAACCGTTACCCTAAATTACCATTCTGTCATATTTGTCGTTAACACCGTCCGTCGGTCTGTTCAAGAGCTTGCTAGATGACTTCCCGCTGTCTTGTGCGGCCATGGCAGCTTCCGCAAGGCGGCGAAACACACGTTGCGCTCCTACGACCTACGGAACATCACGAGGCTGGCGTCCGCACCTTCCCACCAGGCACCAAAATGCGCGTTGCGCTCATGCTGCAACATCGCGAGGCTGGTGTCCGCACCTTTGATCGCAGGTTGCGGTGGCGGTGGTCGCCGTTTCGGCCTCCGGGCGTGTCGTTGGTGGCCTGGCGCCGCCACACTCGCTCTTATCTTTCTTGCAACCAGCCTGGGACCTCTTTGCTCTCTTCCGATGTTCTCCTACATGAGCAGTGCCTGCAGCAACGCATCGTGGAGACTGGAGAGCATGCGCGGTAGCCCATGAGCTCCTGGTTCGGCATTTTGTCAAACAGCCTGAGCACGAGCTTGTTCCACTGATGATCTTGCGACTCTGCTTGGTTGATTTGTGGAAGCATGTGCGGATGTGCTCATGCAGAGAGATAGAAAAATGGGCTGAGGAGAGTTGGAGCTTAGTGATGGATTGTTGTTGCTTGAGTTTTGGTCAGTGACTGCCTGTCTGCCTCCATCTACAGACTATAGCTACAATCATCCACGGCTGTGTCGGCACGAGCTGCCAGCCGCAGAAGGAGATCAACGACTTCAAAGCCTAGGCCGACCTCGCCTAGGCGCCCACCCGCAGGCGCGCAGCATGCACAGCTCCTCACGGTCAATTGCGCCAGGGTCAGGCTAATGCAGCGTTCCTGCTCATAGACTCGCAAGCTCCTACGCCATGAGCGGTCGGAGGAACGAGATCCTCTACCATCACGCTCCCTGATGGCTCTCTGCAGTCGTCGAATCCCATCCGTCCGAGAGCTAGCCGGGCTGCTCAAGGACAACCTCTTTAGCTTGCTGATGGAGCACGGAGGGGACTAGGGTGCAGGGCGCAGGGGAGGCCAAAGCTTGTGGACCCCAGCCGCTTGAGATCGCCGCAGCGCAGTGCAACGTGCATCTTGGCCAGGAGCTCAGGAGTGTGGCGCAGCGCACATTTCAGCATGTCCAGCGCCTGGAGGAAGCTGCCATAGCCGTTCACTAGCAAGCTCTTGGACAGACGAACTGACGGTGTTAACGGCCAATGTGACAGAATGGTAATTCCGGGTAACGGTTCATTCTTTTGCTGCTATTTTGCGGAGCAGCGGACTTTTAGTGGTATTTTCCAGATTTGGTGATCTTTGGATGGTATGAAACCAATTTTCCCATAATGGAGCCAGAGCAGCAGAATTAACAACATTCAAAATGAGGACGCTTTAGTTTAAAAATGACATCTTACACAATATAATACTGCGGTTTCTCAAAAGGGCAAAAAATAAAAAATAAAAAAATACAAAGCATACTCACAACTGAACCGTTGTAAGTAAATGCCATACTGCTGGTTGGCAGATTCGACCTTTATCTACTATTGAGTTTCAATCTAACTTGCTAGTAATTACTTAGTGCTGCCTGCAATGCCATATGGCTTGATCTCTCATCTGACCATGTACTTCTTGCTATATTATTCCTGCAGGCTGCAAAAAGACCCTTCTGTTGTTGTGGGAACTAGGTGAAAGCCAAGGCTAACAAGGTATGCATATAATTAATGAATAACAAGTTCTTAAAAATGAGTGCACAAAGCACTGGAACGAGTCTTCTTTTCATGACCAAAAGCAAAAGCTAGTTGGCCTGATGCCTGCGTGTTACATGCTTTATGGTATACTAGTTGTAATAAGACAACAATGAGTGTTATGTGTACCTTTAAGTGATCAGAAAATTGTATGCCTGTGTAAAGTGGACATGTTGCCTAGCTACTTTAATACTCTAGTTATGGGTGTATGGTGGTTTATTCACAAGTTATGTGGCAAAATAGTACATGTTGTGTAGAATAAAATACTATGCTTAGAACTGGCAAGTTTCCTGTTACCATGTGTATGTTTGAAAGAAATCGATCCCTAGCATTTGATTTGTACCAGACTTAATGCTCAGAGAAGTGCAAACAACAAGCAGCATTTGTGTTCACACCCCTGCTTTGAAGTGTAATTGTGATTTTATCTTCATTTCATCAACTTTATGTTTTTCCCTCAATTATTCACAAGTCAATGCGATTTTACCCCTAGTCAAATCTAAAAATAGAGGCAAATAAAGAAAGATCAAGGGCAAAATCTCATTGACTTGTGAATAGGTGAGAGAAAAATCACAAAGTTCAAAAAGTAGGAACGAGTAAAAACACAACTACACTTCAATATAGGGGCTAGATCACAAAAAAAAAACAAAACAAATAGATCTATACAAGTTCTTGTTCTCACTTCTCACGACTCAAATAAGATTATACCATGTATGTTGTTTTGTAAGTCTTGTGGAACCTACCTTCATTTTCTTGAACATTCACAACAATTTTAGAAACAAAATCTACGTAAACATAAGCATATGACGATGCATTTGATTGCTTTAGCGCTCCCTCTAAGCCCAACTTAGGCTTGCCATTCAAAGACCTTCAGCGAAATTCATTTCAAATTTTCACCTAAGAACTCCTCTCAAACTCCATAGGAAACCTCTTGGGCCACCAGCCCACCTTTCTCCAACCCTCTCCCATCTTTTAGACCTGACCTATCTGTATCCTCTTTCCGACCCAACTTTGCCTGGCTACACGCCACAAGTAACCGGCCTGCCCCCCGACTACAGGCATGCCTCCTTCCACCCACCCAACCTAGCCCATGTAGCCCTACCCTCCTCTGTGTCATCAGCTTCCCTACTGACATCAGCATCCCCCAACGTCGCCTTGACACGCCTCCACACCACTGGCAGCACTTCAGCGTCCTCTGTCATGCAACACCAGATCTGCCGCCACCCAATGCCGGTGCCACACACTGACATCGTGCCTTCCCAACCATGCTACTAGGATCCCTATTATTAGGACCAAACCGGACTGGCGACCGCTTCTACAAATGATTCTGTGTAAAAGGAAATCATAACTTTCATACGATTTGGATGAAGATAAACTTTATTTCAAAGTTCGAAAAAATCTAAAACTTTGTAGTAGATGTCAAGGGATGAGACCTGCACAGATCCACGAGGGGGGGTACCCAAGTGGTTTGTAGGTATTGGGCGATCTAGGAACTAAGAACACAGATGGATATGCAGGGATGCACACGAAATCAGGCGAGACACGAGGGATTTAGACTGGTCCGGGCCTCTAGAGAGTAATACCCTACGTCTAGTTGGTGGTGGTTGTATTGCTCGGTGGCAAGAAGAAAGCAGCGAAAGATGTCCTCGGAAGGGCGCCCTAGGCCGCTTTATATAGCCCAACAGTCTAGGGTCTCCAAGGTCGGTGGGACCGTATCTAGGTCGGTTACAATCTAGATAACTATCTCTATGGATTAGAAACAGTATCACGTGATCTTCGAAGTAGTAGGCGGTGCAGCCGACGTCTTGGAGTGCAAGTAAAGTCTTGCGTCATCTTCGGAGTTATCTCCAGGGCGCGGATAAGGTCTACTGGGCCCACATGCAGGTCGGCAGTCATCGGCGTCAGACCCACACTGTCGAGACAGATAAGACCCTGGTCGGTGGGGACTCAGGGGTACCCATGTCTCTCAGTAGATAACTTTTTAATTAGACAATGTTTAGTGGTTCAAAAATGGGAACATATCAGGTGCAAACTAGATACCCTGTACAAACTTAGAAACTTTCAATCAAGGCCATAAGATGCTCATCCAAGGGCCATAGGGGAGGACGATTATTTTGCACATAACTGCCTGCCACCAGCACTCCAATGAAATTTTGCGATAATCCCCTTCCACCCCGCCCCTTGGATATGCATCTTGTGGTCTTGATTGAAAGTTTCTATGTTTGCATAGGATATCTGGTTTGCCCTAGATATGTTCCCTTCGAAAACATACTATAAGTTGAGAGAAGAAACACATAAGCCATATCTTCCAAACCAAACGTTCCTCATACCCTTACACTCTCAACCAGCACAACCTTATCTCCTCCCAACCTCACCCGTCTGCCCCACCTCCCTCCCAACCTCAGCACAAGCCATTGCTAAAAGTGGTGTATAGTTACATTGTATATGTGATGTAACACATATGCCACATAATGGTTGATGTCCTGTTGGCGTTTCTTAACGTCACTACTAATGACGCCGAGTTAGAGTGAGCATCAAGACTTGCCAAAGGTAAATCTAACGATCATGAATGAATCCGCAAGCGCACAGATAAACCATTGTAGCATTTCCCCCAGGGAAGTGATTGTTCCAAGGGTATCATATCCGTGGAAGGCAATGGCAGATATCAAGACTTATGCTTTTGCACTGAATGTAAACCAAGAGATAGATATAGAAGACAATAGCTCAAAGACAGGGGTCAGATAAATGATATGATAAGGGTAGTGTGACACACACTCTGATCTGTCTCTACTCTTAGCACACTATGGCTTAGGGGGGACATACGAAGCTAGCTATAGGTTCTATGGTACTAAACGTACAGAGTTAGATGATACAACAGATAAGCATAAAGTATTGCATGAAAGGTAAGGTTCAGCACCCAGGTACAAAGAAGAGATAGCCTGCGATGACCAGCACTCTGCGAAACTATCCTTTAGACTCCTACAGCAATACCCCAGCGCAGAGGGTTTCAAAGGGTCCAACAGCTGTCACAACTGTGGCCTACCTCAATCGTTACGGGGGGCAAGCTCATAACTAACGTAGCCACACAACCCAAGCACCATGCCTGCATTGCTGCTAGACTTCACTGCTCGGGTCACATTGCGACCAGGTGAGAGCCACCAGAAGACTCCTTGAGTTTGTACCATGGTACAAACTCAAGGAGTGTCTGGGTGGACATCACCCCTGAGCCTGCCCCAGCAAGAATGCAGAAGACATAGAGCGGAAGTAGCTTGTTTTTCTACGATCAGAATTTTATTAGAATGGAAACTAAGGATAACTTACCGAATTTACCTGTCGGCGCAGGGCTCACTATTTTGAGTCATTAGAGCTAGACTCTAGTTCCAAATTTCTTACCTTGGCAGTGAGGTAGCCGTCTCTTTTGGAAGAGAAGTCGGCTTCCTATTCACCTTCCTCCACACCTTCTGAGTGTCCTGTGAGTTGTGGTGTGCAGGGGATGATTTCTTGGACTGGGACTAAGATTTCCAATATTGCTTTTGTCCCGCACTCATATGCTGAAGTTCTTCCTTCTAAAAATTCTTCATGAATGTAATGAGGCTGTCCATTTCCTGTTGTGGTGTTCCGACTTCTCGTGCTGGAGTGTTGGGAGTTGGTGAATCCTTGATCATTGAGCATTGCTCCTTTCTTGGACGGAATTCGAACTTCTCCTTGCCATTGATGTAGAGACGGATCAAACCAGCACCCACATCAATTTGTGCATCAGCTGTGCTCAGAAATGGTCGCCCAAGTATGAGCGGCACTTCCTTGGCAATCTCCATATCTAGTACCACAAAGTCAACGGGGATAAAGCAATCTCGGACTTTCACTGGAATGTCCTCGGCTATTCAGGGTATCGGATCTGAAGAATCGCTAGCTTGCTGCAAAGTGGTTGGAGACAAATTCGTGTAATTGAGTTGATCAAAGACTACCTTAGGCATGACGCTGACGCTGGCCCCTAAATCATAGAGAGCATGGTCGAAATGTTGTGTCCCAATCATACAAGTGATTGTGGGACACCCTGGATCTTTCTTCTTCTAAGGAAGGCGGTTGAGTATAGCGACACTGCACTCCTCAGTGAGACGTACCACTTCCGTCATAGGAAGGGCTCGCTTCTTGGTTAAGATGTCCTTGAGATAACGTGCGTAGGTGGGTACGTGTATTGCCTCGAGTAATGGGACGTTGATATAAACTTTCTGGATCATGTCCACGAAGTGATTGAACTGTTCATTTACTGTCGCCTTCCTGTTCCTTTGAGGGAATGACATCACATTGGCTTCAACGAATTCCGGATGTGCCGTCACTCCTTCAGGTGCCTTCTCCTTGGAGGGTACCTTCCTTACCTGGGGGAATTCTTCCGAGTTGGATGAACCTTCATGAATGTTCTCAACTGTTGACGGGTGTTAAGTACTACTTTCAGCCATCAATATTCTCACATAAATGGAGGCATATGCATTATTTACTTGCATTTTGGTTTGAATAATGTAGTTCCACTTGTCCTTGGAGACTATTTGTATGTAGGTGAAATAAGCATGAAAAGAGACGGAAACCCACCTTCTATGGAAGAACCATGCCAACTCAGCTGACGAGGTGGCTACCACCAAGGAAACACGTGGCAATCCACATCACTGATCCAAGGAAGGCACTCACCGACGAATCAGAGAGCAACACATGGACTTCACAAGGATCCACGGGCCCACCTAGGACTCCAAAACTGCCATGCACCGGGGAAAGCTCAGAGGGCCCACTGGTCAGCCACTTGGAGAAAACACAGGCCAGGAGGCCGCCCTAGGGGTTCGGCCGACCTAGGATCAGCTGAACCGACCTAGGGTCGGTTCATCCTGGCCTTCCATGTGCTTCTCCCTCATTGGCCCATTGGTGCATTCCTGGGTGAATTGGAGGCATTTGGTGCCCGAAGCAAGCCTCCTCCTTGCCTATAAATAGAAGGGGAGGGGCTCCCATTTCTTACACACCACTCTCTCATTCTCCTCTCACTTTTAGTTTCCAAGGCTAGGGGGTATGCTAGAGTAGCTCTTATTCAGGTTCCAAGTCTACTTTGGAGTCTAGGTATGAGTTCTCTTTTATCTCTATTTCTTTGTATGACTTTGATCTACTTCAGTTATTCAGCTATTTCATATAAAGTTGTGGTAGATCATGTGATTGATATGTTCTTGAGTTCATCTCTTGTTCATCATTTAGAGGCTTGTGTTCTTCATGAACACTACCATTTGATCCACTTGAAGGATGATTTACTCATTCCTTATGTGTTTGTTCATAAGTTAGAGGCTCGTGTTCTTCACGAACACGACCCTTTGATCTTGTTGACTAGACATAAGAGAGTTCGTATCGATTCGTATGTCTAGCCCTAGATTGATCTTGTTAGATGGCATGATAGTGTTGCATGAGGTTTGTGTTCAAGCTACGGTACTCGGTCTAAGTTGACCAGTCTTCTGGTGGCTCTCACCTTGGGTCACAACAGCCCGGGCTGGGTGAAGTCTAGCAGCAACGCGGGCATGGTGCCTGGGTTGTGTGGCCATGTTAGTTATGAGCATGCCCCCCATAACGTTTGAGGTAGGCCGCAGTGGTGACAGCTGTTGGACCCTTTGGAACCCTCCGCACTGGTGTATTGCTGTAGGAGTCTAAATTATAGTTTCGTAGAGTGCTGGTCGTCGCGGGCTATCTCCCCGTTTGTACCTGGGTGCTGAACCTTACCCTTTCATGCCTATCTCTTGTATCTTCTAGCTTTGTATGTTTAGTACATTAGAACCTAGAGCTAACTTGTATGTTCCCCTTAAGCCGTAGTGTACTAGAGTAGAGGTAGATCTGAGTGTGTGTCACACTACCCTATCATATCTTTTATCTTACCCCTGGCTTTGAGTTGTTGTTCTTTATATCTATCTCTTGGTTTACATTCAGTGCAAAAGCATAAGTGTTGATATCCGCCATTGCCTTCCACGGATACGATACCCTTGGAATACTCTCCTTCCTTGGGGAAATGCTACAATGGTTTATCTGTGCGCTTGCGAATTCGTTCATGATCGTTTAAATTTACCTTTGGCAAGTCTTGATGTTCACGCTAACTCGGCGTCGTTAGTAGTGACGTTAAGAAATGGCAACAAGCATTTCTAGCGCTGTCGCTAAGGATGGATTCTAAATCTGTTCTTAAGTGATCGGCGCTAAGAAATGTCAACAAGCATTTCTTGTGCCGTTGCCGGGGAAGGCAGAGGATTATCATGACTATGCTTTGCATCTGTTCATAAATCATGAGTAGGTTAGAGCAACTCTCAATGCAGGCTAACCTTGATTGTCTTCTTTTATCTTTGGATGATGAAGACAGGTAGTGTATGACTGGTTTCGACTTATCGGAGAATTTCACTGAAGATCCCGAGTCACTAGTGAGGAAAGCTCGAATTCATTTCGACTCACCTCGTCGTACTCGTCAGGAAGGCGATCCAGCTTTCTTTGTACCATCCACGTCAAACGCTATGGCCCAGAAGACGCTTCGTGAGTACTCGGCTCCTTCACGACCTGTGTCGCAAGGCCCTGAGGTGGCAATGGGGACTGAAAATTTTGAGATCAAGACATGTCTAATCACAATGGTACAGGCTAGCCCATTTTGTGGTAAGCCAAATGAGGATGCCAATGCCCATCTGCAGCAATTCCTAGAGCTATGCAGCACTTTCATCATCGGGGGTGCGAATATGGATGATGTTCGTCTTCGACTATTTCCATTTTCTCTCCTGGGGAAAGCCAAGCAATGGTTCTATGCGAATCGTGATGCTATCAATACTTGGGATAAGTGTTCAGAGGCATTCCTCAAGAAGTTCTTCCCATTGGGTAAAACTAATGCTCTTCGTGGAAGAATTTCTGGTTTTCAGCAAGCAGCAAGTGAATCCATTCCAGAGGCTTGGGAAAGGCTTCAGGGGTACGTCCTGGCCTGTCCTCACCATGGGATGGAGGATTGGCTTATTCTTCAAAGCTTCTATAATGGGCTGACTCCGATAGCCCGAGGCCATATTGATGCTGCTGCTCAGGGAGCATTCTTCATACTCACTGTTGATAATGCTAAATTACTCATTGAGAAGATGGTATCCAACCAAGGGTGGAGTGATGAAAGATTCCAACCACGTCCGAGGGGTACTCATACTGTCAAGGAAGCAGATATGATTACTGCCAAGCTGGACCTTCTTATGAAGAGATTGGATGATTACACCAGCGAGAAGGCTGCCATGGCCACCACTAGTCTGCCTATGGACTCTCATATGACTTGTGAAGTCTGCGGCAACACTGGGCATTCGGGAAACTACTGTCCTGAGACTCAAGAGGAAGTGATGTACATGAACGGCAACAACAATGGTTATCGTCCACCTCAACAAGGAGCCAAACGTGGAATCAGCAACGCCCTTATTATCAAGGAGGTAACCAAGGTAACACGTACAACTCTAACCAACCCTCCTTGAGAGATCTTGTTTTCGGGCAGGCTAAGATTAATGAAGGTGTTAATAAAAAGCTAGCTACCGTTGATAAAACCTTGGAAAGTCTCAACGTTAAGCTTGAAAGTTTTCTTCTGCTCAGAAGAGTCAGCTAAGTTTTAACAAAATGTTGGAAACTCAGTTAGCTCAGTTAGCTGCTTTGGTTCCATCTGCTGATAACGGGATGATCCCGGGGCAACCCGTATCCTCTTGTGAAAATGTTAGTGTAGTGTCGACTAGGTGGGGTAAGCCACCTAGGAAGACATATGCTCCTAACTATGTAGGGAAGCCCATACAACTAATTCTAGATCCATGGGAGGAATCTGCAGTTATGCACAGAAGAGACCCTGGCTATCCAGCTATCACATGCACCATCTATTACAAGATAATCAAGCATGCCCTGTGTGACCTTGGTGCAAGTGTCAATCTCATGTCCAAGGCCATATTCGAGCAACTGGGATATCTAGCTCTCTCTCTCTCAAACAACACGGACTATCCAACTCGCCGATTCAACAATACGATATCCAGAAGGAATTGTTGAGAGTTTATTGGTCAAGGTCAAGAACTCTTACGTCTTCGCGGATTTCGTGGTCCTTGATATGGATGACGAGGGAGGAATGCCGCTCATCCTTAGGCATCCATTTCTAAGTGATGTCCAAGCTAGAATCAATGTGGGGGCCGGAGTAATCCGTTTTCGCATTGGGAAGAGGAACTTGGTATTCTGGTTTCAAGATAAAGAAGAGCAATGATATTTAGTACAAGATAGTGTTGAGCAGCTTGGGGGAAGGACGAAGCCTTCACCCCCAAAGAAGAAATCTCCGTCAAAATTGAAGCAAAACAAAATTCGTAAAGAATGGAGGAAGGTTGAGAAGGCATGACCCTCTACTTCTCAGGAGTGGGGTGCTGAGTGGAACTAACCACTGAGAAGAGTCCAACTCGTCAGACTAAAAATGATGAGTCCTTTCTACCAAAAAGGTTAAAGATGATATTTATCTCATATTTCCCTTTCCAAAATTTTATTTGATTTCCAAAATTGCATATTTGATTTTTCCAAACCTTGCATCTGCATGCTAGATTTATCTAGCCCATTTTCCCTTTCGAATAAAATTTCTAAAAATAATTTCTGAGTTTGGAAACTTTAGAAAAATCATTTGGGCAGTTTCTAGAGCAAACTTTGGCCGGTGCACCAGGGTATATCTTCATATAGCTGTTGGTGACACGCCTGCCAAAGGGGGCCAGCACCGGGCCCATAGCCTGGTCTGCCGAACCAGGATTCGGCCGAACCTTGGCAACGGTCGGCTGGGCCCAGCTTTGGCCAGCGGCTCCTAGCCGTTGAGCAACAGCTAGCCCGTGGTGTGCTGCCCCTTTGCTCTATAAATTGGACCTGAGAGGGGGTGTTCTTCACCCATTCAACTCATTTCACTCACACTCCCCTCTCTACTCCTTGCTCTCTTGGTTTTCTTGGATTTCTTGCTAAAGTTTGGATCATCAAGTACTCTCTCTATTGTGTTGCTGGAAGTATTGCTATTGGTGGAGCAAGCTCGGTAAGAATTTCATTCGATTTCACTAATCTATCACCGAGTTGCTCTTGTTGTCCCGTTGTTGTGCTAGCATGAGTTGGGCGGCGAACACTCTCTGGAGGGTGACACGCTCCCATTCACGGGCAAGCACAAGTTCATCCGTCCCCGCTGAGCCGATGCCGAGCCCATCAACAATGGATTATGAGGAAGCGCAAGAAGAGCAAGCCGAGCCACAAGCAGCGAAGGAGGTCGTCAATGACACCCCTACCTCAGCTTGCAGGGCGCTCGAGAGGAGCAAGCCTATGCTCTCCTAAAGGACCGAGTCTTGGCCCAAACTCGAGACTTCGACCCGGCACTTATGGAGAAAACATGTATGAATCTCGAGTTCGCTTCCATTTGGTATGCTCTTGGTTGGGAGGAGATTGCGCCGGTTATAGAGCATGGCTCTCAGCCCCTCACCATCTAGTTTCTTTGCTGTCTTACTGAGGTGGCCGATGGTATTGAGTTTCGTCTTTTCGGGACCGATTACCGAGTTTCATGGAAAGAACTTAGTCGTCTCCTTGGTTTTAATCAGCATTGTGTTCTTTCTTTGAAGAAGGCTTGTGAGGGTTTTGTTCGAGACTCTTTCTGGGCAGACATTTCTGGTCTGGTTTACAGTGGTAAATTTGTGCCTCGGTGCAATGATATTATGCATCCCACTCTCCGCTTGTGGCACAAGTGGCTCGCCATTACTCTCTTTCCACGAGAGGATGTTCGGCCCGTGTGCAGCGATGAGTTGATGCTTTTATACGCCGCTACTAAACAGATCAAGGTCTCTCCCGTTAAAGCAATGATTCGGCAGTGGTTAACGAATTTTAAGATGATAGGTCCTATTGAGTGTACATCTTTGGTGACTCGTATTGCTCTCAGACTCGGGGTTCTTAGCGGGAATCCCGTACCCTTCATTGGGACGCTCCGAGTTCTCATTGATGAGGCATACTTGATCCAAGGTCATATACTTAAGAGGGGCCCAAATGATTCTTTGAATTTCTTCTTCCCGAGTTATGCAAATCAAATCCCGTTACCTAACCTGAGGTTTTGATTGTATAGCTCGGAGTCATTAACCATTCCCCTTGTTACACAAGAGGAAAGCCGTCGTGCTAGTGTTTCAGGCAGGTCCACCAGAAGCGCGGCAAAGAGAGCACACATGCGGCAACAGCATTAGTCACAGCCACCACCACAGCCTGCTACACCACCGGTGGCAGGAGGGGCCCCTGCGGGGTACATGTTCGGGGTTACCCCTGGATATGTGCCTGGTTGGGATCAGCCCACCTACCAGCCGAGTGTGAGTGGCACGGCTTGGGCGAGTGCAAGCGGTGCTCAGTGGGCTACACCCGCTAGTTCTAGCTCTGATGGTCCGCCTCCGTTTTCGTCCTTCAGGTGGCACTCTTCGGCCTCTGCACGCGATGCTCAGCTCACGCAGCAGATGGGAGAGCTCACCGTCCAGGTCACGGGATTGGAGGAGATCTTTGAACACCACGCCGAGTCTACCTCAGCGTGGCAGCGTCAGGCTAGTGAGAGGATTGAAGCCATGCAGCAGGCACAGCAGCGACACATGGAGGAGCACAGGGCTTACTTTGCGAGTCGGGGTTTCTTGTACCCTCCTCAGTAGTGAGCGTGAAGCTAGCTTCGGGGAGGACCCCCATCCTGAGGTAACTTGTATCTTCCTTGGTTTTCAGAATACCTTATAATGAAAACCTAAAAAAATCTGCAAAAATAAAAAGACCAAAAAGATTTATTTTCTTTCATCATCAGGTTTGCTTAGTTTGCTTTGATATGCATAGTAAGAATGCTTTACCTCTATGGTTGAAATGATGAATAGTTGCTCTGTTTATTCTTCTCGTATGTCTTGCTTACAACTTTGTATCCTACCTAAGTTTTGAGTTTGTTGGCTTGCATATTCAAACCTTAGCTTGAAAACTGTGGGTAGCAAAAAGCATGATCCTTGCCTAAGTTGTTGTGAGACATGATATGGTATAATAGAGTGCTATGATCTTGTACTTAGTGATGCTTGACATCCGGAGTTTTCCTTTTTGAAAAAAATATAAACATGATGAGTTCCTCAATGATGAGCATTTCCTATCCAAGGCCATATGTAGATTCTAGCTCTTGTTAGCCTCCACATATGCAGCTTGTTCTCTCATTGAGCTTTGTCAAATTGTTGTGACCCTTGTTAGAACTCATACTCCCCTGATCAATATCACGTACATGTTCATGCTAAAAACTTCTACACTGGAAGTTAGCATTCATCAGTTGTTCCATTTTGCTTACGCATTCTTCCACAAATAAAACTCTATGCATCTTTGTATCATTCATCCCTCTTCAAATATCTCCAATAGAGACAAAGGGCTAGCTGAAAAAAAGAAGAAACAAAAGCATGCCCAAGAGCATGGCAAAATAAGAAGAAGAGAGCTAGCCCAAGTCTCGAAAAATTCCAAAAGGAGAAAGGGATTGATATGTGCAAGAGAAAGAGTTCCACCATATAGATGGTAATAACTAGTACCTACTCCGGGGCTAGTGTCCACCTTACCATCAATCCCTCATTTCTAATATAAAGCATGGTAATATCTAGCACCCATTAATTCCGGGCCTAGTATACACCTTACCATGCTCATTACCATCACACACATATGCACATCTTGATCAGGATGTATGTTTGTTTCTTCCAAGGATCCGGTTTTTGACTTAGCAAAATATGAGAGACAAGTATGCCACATTTCTTCCCAATCTACAGCTCCACATAAGCCTATTAGGAGTAGGATGTGAAGAAAGGCAACTTAATGCCTTGGTGAGGAACCATACACTTTGAGCGATCCGAGAGTATCATTTGAGGAACTCTGATTTTCTTTTTGCAAAATTTGCAAAACCTCCGGATTGATAGCTGATCAAGGTATGAGTGATTATGCATTTGCTATATAACCATTCTGTCTCTCAACCGCCTAAGGCAGGTGAAGCTATATGCCCCATGTCGTCAAGTGAATGGTAAGAACATTGCCAACTTGTTCAACTCTTGGTAGAGTACTTTGTTGTATGTTTGCCATAAGTTAAGAATACGACACGAGCAAGAGGTTAGCTTGGGGGAGTTTGTTGACGGCTGTTAAGTGCTACTTTCAGCCATCAATATTCTCACATAAATGGAGGCATATGCATTATTTACTTGCATTTTGGTTTGAATAATGTAGTTCCACTTGTCCTTGGAGATTATTTGTATGTAGGTGAAATAAGCATGAAAAGAGACGGAAACCCACCTTCTATGGAAGAACCATGCCAACTCAGCTGAGGAGGTGGCTACCACCAAGGAAACACGTGGCAATCCACATCACTGATCCAAGGGAGGCACTCACCGATGAATCAGAGAGCGACACATGGACTTCACAAGGATCCACGGGCCCACCTAGGACTCCAAAACCGCCATGCACCGGGGAAAGCTCAGAGGGCCCACTAGTCGACCACCCGTGACGCAGAGAGGCCGCCCTAGGGGTTCGGCCGACCCTAGGATCGGCCGAACCGACCCTAGGTCAATTCATCCTGGCCTTCCACGTGCTTCTCCCTCATTGGCCCATTGGTGCATTCCCAGGTGAATTGGAGGCATTTGGTGCCCGAAGCAAGCCTCCTCCTTGCCTATAAATAGAAGGGGAGGGGCTCCCATTTCTCACACACCACTCCCTCCTTTCACTTTTAGTTTCCAAGGCTACGAGGTATGCTAGAGCAGCTCTTATTCAGGTTCCAAGTCTACTTTGGAGTCTAGATATGAGTTCTCTTTTATCTTTATTTCTTTGTATGACTTTGATCTACTTCAGTTATTTAGCTATTTCATATAAAGTTGTGGTAGATCATATGATTGATATGTTCTTGTGTTCATCTCTTGTTCATCATTTAGAGGCTTGTGTTCTTCGTGAACACTACCTTTTGATCCACTTGAAGGATGATTTACTCATTCCTTATGTGTTTGTTCATAAGTTAGAGGCTTGTGTTCTTCACGAACACGACCCTTTGATCTTGTTGACTAGACATAAGAGAGTTCATATCACTTCGTAAGTCTAGCCCTAGTTTGATCTTGTAAGATGGCATGATAGTGTTGCATGAGGTTTGTGTTCAAGCTACAGTACTCGGTCTAAGTTGACCACTTGGTGGTTCTCACCGGGTCACAACAACCCGGCCTGTGAAGTCTAGCGCAACGCAGCATGGTGCCCGGTTGTGTGGCTACGTTATGAGCATGCCCCCCGTAACGATTGAGGTAGGCCGTAGTGGTGACAGCTGTTGGACCCTTTGGAACCCTCCGCGCTGGGGTATTGCTGTAGGAGTCTAAAGTATAGTTTCACAGAGTGTCGGTCGTCATGCCTATCTCCCGTTTGTACCGGGTGCCTGAACCTTACCCTTTCATGCAATGTTTCATGCCTATCTCTTGTATCTTCTAGCTTTGTATGTTTAGTACATTAGAACCTAGAGCTAACTCGTATGTTCGCCTTAAGCTGTAGTGTACTAGAGTAGAGGTAGATCTGAGTATGTGTCACGTCACTACGTGAAAAACAGACATTGGTAACGGGCGCGGATGGTCATTGGTAACGGGCAAAATGCCCGTTACCGATCAAGCGTTACAAATAAGCCAAGAAACCCGTTACTGATAACACATAATTGTAACGCGCGTCTAACAAAGGCACATCAAACAAGTTACCGGTCACCTGAAATGTCTGTTTCTCTGGGCCCACATGGACCTTTGGTAACGGGCATAGAAACCTAGCCCGTTACATGAACTCACTATCGGAGACGTTTCTTTGTGGACACGCTGCCTCGCACGTGAGGAGACGCATTTTTATACGCTGCGTCTTCTCTCGGGTCGACGACAGAGACGCGTTCTCGGACGCTGCCCGCCGCCTCCACGAAGGAGATGTGTGCTCGACGCGTGCGTCTCGTCTCGACGAGCTGTGAGACGGTGCTCGGAAGCACGCCTCCTGCTCGGACGAAGCATCAACTTGTAGGGCCCACCGGTCAAGATAGTAACGCCTATGCGGCCCGTTACGTTGTTGTCATACTTGTAAGTGTTCCAAGTGAAGCCCGGTACTCACGGATATGTTTTTGTAACGCGTGCCTTACTTAACGCCGTGACCGATCGTAGGGCACCTATAGTAACCTCCTTTCTCGTCACGCATCCCGAACCACCAGATTTGGCAGCCATCAGATCGTGGGGTGCATCCTGAAACAGGTGATTTGGCAGAATGCTAGGAGACATCACAAACACATTCTCATCACATATATACACAAGCAAGATCACATATATATACACACAATGCGAGATCACATCAAGTTCCTCATCAGATCGACATGCATGCTAAAGTTTCAAGTTCGTCATCGGTGCTTTGTTTGGATGGAGTCCTGAGAAAACTACCTAAACCAGGCAACATCTGACCCCAGCCAAGCAGGTTTCTCGTGCAAGATTAAACTAGCCCGAATGCGTAAGTTTCAAGTTTGTCAGGCAGTACAATGAACTCACGGTGCACCATTATAGAGGTTGCCGTTTCGGTCGAGGATCTCCTTAACAATGTACTCGCACAGCATCTCCCGAACCGACTTTAGATCTTCTATAGAAACATTAAGGGCAGGTTTGAAATCCTACAAAATAAAATAATTATGAGAATACAAGTACAAATCAGTTTCTAAAATCAAATGGAGAATATATGAGCAGAGACAAGGGTGAGAGCATTATCTACTTACAGCAGCCTTCTTGATGTGAGGTATGTCTTCATGTAGTTTGAACATATTGAATGCCATATGGAATCCATGCAAAAAGGACCCCGATGGCTGCTGAGCACACTGCGCAGCGAGGTACCAATATGACAAGTTAATGCAGTACCAAATTGGTATGAAGGGACCATAAAAAAAACCTCGGTCTTACAGTGGTATTTGGCTTGTGCTTGAATGTCTGATTGGATTTTAGCTTTGTCTTCTTTCCTTTCATCCCTTCGTCCTTTGGGCATATATCTTCAGAGGCCCTACATGATCAGCAATACCGATTAGAAACACTAAGAGATTGAATTTTGTGAACAAAACCTACAAGGTACGAACCAAGTCACAAGCGCTCGGAGGTCTTCGAACTTTCGCGGGGGATGATGTTTAGCAGAATCTAGATACCAAACCTCTTTGAACTTCATACAGATGATCAGTGTGACATAGTGGCCACCGATGCCGAAGGCACCCACCACGTAGTCATTCGTCATTGCATTTCTCAATGCTTTTATTACAAGGTTAGACTCCTTATGAATCTTTGTGGTCGTGAGAACCTGTGGATCAAAAAACCCAACACTGATCTTCATCTCTGCTGCATTTTCCTACAAAAAATCCAAATGTTAGCATGCATGAACTTTGTGGTCAAAATTAAAGAAATATCTATTTTGGTTTTAAGGCACTTACAATGTTAACAACCTCAAGAAGGTCTCATCCAGAGCAACCAGAGTTATAAGGTCATACACATGACTGAATGCAATGTTTAACATTAAATCACCAGCACCATGAAAGGAGTCTTCAGGCAACTTTGGTGGAAAACTAAGTTTATCCTTAATGTGTTCCATGGCGTAAGCATGCAACCTGGCACAATTCGGTCCAGCAGCCTGTAAGTATGCTTCTGACAACATAGGCACAGCATGCTTGTATTTTGGATCCTGTTTTGTCCAAAATGCAGTTAAGAAGCTCATCTCTAGGCGTAGGTTTCTGGCCCCCTTCTTCTGCGGTGGTCGCTACTCGCGGAGATTGCCTCGTCCTTCACACCCTGCCGCTGCTGTTGCCTGCTTAGGTGGAGATTGCCTCGGTTCCTCCTGCTGTTGTCGATGATCCTGCTGCGTAGTTTTGCTGATCTGCTGCTTCTTGTGGCGCAGATTGCCCGTCCTCCTCCTGCTGTTGTCGATGCTCTGCGCGTAGTTTTGCTGATCTGCTGCTGCCGCTCATCGCTTCAGCTTTCTCTTCGAGCCTGCAGTACCTCCATCTCGATCTTGTACCTGCTACCTGATGTGGGAGCAGGGTTGGTATTTCTCGTAATGGGTGGTACATGGATCCTGTTCTTTGACCATTGGATCCTTATACAGAGAGCCTCAGCTAGGGTTGTTACTTCATCCCCCAATTGGTACAGGCAGAGGGTAGTGACCTGTATTGCCCCACACATAACTAGGTTGCACCACAGCATACCCATCCTGCACCGGTACTGTATGGAGAGCCTTTTGCAATGGAAAGACAGTGGCTAGTGCGAGCTCCACTTTATTTCCGGAGCCATCCAAAAGGCTGCACTTGGTTGGCTCTGTCGGCCATCTATTGTGTCCGGATAGGTGATCGACTATCAATGTCTGTTGTTGACTACCTTCGTCCTCACTGACATGCCAATGGTCTTCCTCTCTGCCACCTGCTTCTTCTTGCTCACTGCCATGCACATCTTCTTCCTCGAGGCCATGCACATCTTCTTCCTCGAGGTCATGCACATCTTCTTCCTCGTCACATCGACAGTGGTGGTGATTGGGGAGGATGAAGTACCTTTTTCCTTATATCAAAGCCTGATTCTTCTAGAATGGAAACAACTCTGGTGACTGCTTCAACAACTAGGTGTTCCATCTGTGGTTCAGCCTTCTTGTTCCTCTTCTTCCTGTACATTCCAGCAAACTCTTCACCAAACCCTTTACCCCAGCCAAGTGAACTAGACACGCCTCGGACCCGACCTCGATGCTCTGGAGTCTCAAGTGCTGCGGTGAGGATATCATTCTCCCTAACGCCGAAAGAACCATTGCTAGCCTGAGATACAAGTGTTTTCGCCCTAGTTGCTACCCCCACCACGGCAGGGTTACTGAATGTTATGTCCCCGCTTCCTTCACTAGTGGTCTTCCTCTTCCCTACCCTTGCCCGCAGATAAGGCCTCGAACGTCCAGGAAATTGGTCCCAAGGGTTCTGTTTTCCTTCTTCAGCTAGCTTTGCATCCTCCTCCTCCCACTCTTTCCTTTTACGAACATAACCTTTTCTGCCCGTCCTGTGTGGCTTATCATGCAATGCTCTCTTTTCTTTCATCCCCTGGCTCAATCGCTGAAATCTAGGAGAATTGGTTTCTGCACAAAACACCAGTCTTTCCAGGCATGCTTCACAAAGGGAGTCTCCTCTTGGCTCACAAATTTTTTCTTAAATGGGTCTTGAACCGCCATTGCAAGGTTCCAATCTCTGACATAGCTGCCTTAACTGCCTTCTTGCGAACAGATTCAGCCAGATTGGCTGGGTAATCTAGCTTTTCCTCTAAAACTGTGAACAACTCTTCCTTCTCAATTGGTGAGAGATCTTCAACTGCCCTGTTGATTGACACCTCTCTCGAGCAATGAGGCCGCATCAATACAAATCTATCCTCGCAGCATCCGGGTAGGCCAATAATTGTTATCAAGTCCAGTTGCGGTCAAGTTGTCTTCTGGCCATTTGGTTTGTGTCCTTGACCCGCAGGATAGAGTACTACTCTCAGCAATATGTGCTGATTGACCCTGTGAAGAAGGATCACCGTTGATAGGCTGTGAACAAGGTTCACCGTCGATGGGTCAGTGATGGTGCAATCGGAGGTAGAGGAGTTTGGTGTTGTGGAGATTGCATAGATGATATGTCGTCGTAGAGCAACATAAGCTAGACTGAAAACCTAAACAAAATAAGATAAATTCTTATTCTCGAGGCAAAATAGTTGATATTAGCATACGTTGGGGATAGGTGCTAACCATTTTGACGAGGTGAAGCAATATGCTTATATATCAAAGCAGAGACTAAATTCCTTCAACTACTTCCTTGTCCAACTTCAGCAGCAATGAATTGTGTGCTCCATGTGTACATGCAACAAGAGGACAAAGCAATTAGAACTAAAGTATGCTAACAGGTCCAAAGCATAACTGTCGATCTGGTACATTCGAAGCATAATGTAATTTGAACATCATATAAGTTCATCTGTTAGCAACAATTTATTAAAACAGACTTGGAGGAACAAAATTTATCCGTCAAATCCACAGCCAATCAATTAAAAATGAACTATTAAGGCATGCTTTACTAATGCAGGGAATTCCTGGAGAATAATCCTATGTGAACAATCGTAAGGTAGCATGTCTCCCTAATCCACCTTGATAGGAATAGTAGATTGGGTGGCCGAGCACAGAGAGGGCGTTGGGGGTTCAAGCAGCACTAACCTCGCCAAATGAAGTAGTTGTTCTTGTGGTGGTGAGGCCGATCTGCGTCGCCTCGTTGCACAGGTGGCGGCTCGTCGTCGTGGCGGGGGATGCCGATCCTGATCACCGTCTCTAGGGTTGGCCAGGGCGCCGTTCGCCACGCCCGATAACGCGTCCTCATCACCGAAATCGCATGGGCACTTCCAGATCATCCGGCAAGGCGGTGAAACTGGAGAAAA